>SNQJ01S0029156.1:36712-60324 GCA_010110895.2 Picea sitchensis
TTTGCATACAATCTCCGTTTTAGGCGTGTGATAGCTCGTTGGAAAGGTATCGTCGAGGAGATTCATTTTGGGGGCTCAATCATGCATTTGGATATCATTGAGAACCTCGATCTCAAAAAACCTTCATTTAGGCCCTCAAAATGGTCCCGGAAGTTAAAACTTGCTAAAAATAGTAACTTGCCAAAATTGCCAGAAAATTGTTTTGAGCCAGTCGGAAAAGGTGGGTGGCCACCGATATCCACCTGGATCAATTAATGAATAAAATAACATAATATTGTATAACAAAAACTGGCTAGAATGGTGGTAGCTTATCTCTGAAGAGAGGGAGATTTTGGTTATGCTCATTCACAAAATATAATATAAGAGGTCAAAAGGATTTCCTTTTAACATAAATAAATAACCTTAAAGGACCAAAACCCTAACCCTAGGAAACAAAGTGCCAAAAAGGTGTTTTTGGGCCTCGAGGTGGTTAGTTGATACATCAACTTCTCGGGGGCACAACTTTTGCATACAATATTATTTTGGGGCACATATTATCTTGTTGGAAAGATCTAACTAGGGAATAAAATTTTATGGCATGGCCTAGTGTGTGAAAGATAAATCCATGCCCTTGAATTTCCCAGAAAACATCGTTTAGGGCCTCAAAACAACCTTGAAAGTTTAGGATCTAGAAAATCATAAAAAAAATTCTATGATGGAGAAACATGTTGATCTAGTGGAAGATGTGGGTGGCTACTAATATCCACCTGAATTAGTCTTTTCCCCTTAGGAAGCGATGGTTCCCATTGAATCAAGTTCTTGCATTAGATGGGGAAACATTTGCTGAATCTAAATATTTGTGAGCCATTTTCCTTGTTGAAGAAGTTGCCTAATTTGAAAACCTGGTAGATTTTTATGTTCTATTGGTGAGTTCCCTTCATATTCATTTCCATGATCTAATCCAATGTATAATTATCATGGTATTCAAGATTGAGTTCGAAAAAGATCCACATTAAATACTGGGTGCAAGCCAACGAAACGAGGAATACTCGATTTGAAAGAATTTTCACCTACAACCTTTGTGATGGTGTAAGGCCCATATCAGAGTAGTCTAAGCTTATTGTGAGGGATCCTAAGGCACTATTTATTCAAATGAAACTATATGTTGTCACCAAATTGAAACTTGTGTGGAACCCAATGCAGGTCATGTCGCTCCTTGTACTTGAAATTGACATTCTACAAGATAGCATGAGCCTATTATTGGTGGTGTTGGATCCACTCAAAAAATTTGACTACAAACCTACCCCAAAGGGGCCCATGTGACTTTTGTTGCCTCATCTCCTTGGGTTAGGTTTTTGGATTTCTAGGGTTTTGGAATTAATTTTTATTGTAAAAATTATTTCAGAGCCTCATTGTAATTATCTTCACCCCATTTCTTCACCCCTGTGAGCATCACCCGATGCAATGAGTGCTAAGTGGACTATTCAAATCATGAGAATTATTGGTCAGTTGTGACTAATATTCATGAATATGGGTCATAGATTAATGACTTACACTACGTAGTTAATCCCAAAAATAATATCTGTAATTATCTTCTTGTTAATGAGAATAGCCTTCACATCTCTTCTTAGAGATAAGTCACCACCATTCTAGCAAGCTTGTTTTAAGTCTACATTTTACAGTTTCAACTTATTTCTTTATTGAATAGAAGCCAGTTTTATTGTATATCTATTATTGTTCCTTTTGTATTTGTGTTAATAATAATAATAATAATAATTTGTTTTCATTTCATTTTTCTCATAACATTTGGATCAGTGGTATTAGAGTTGTCTTCTCCTTGTCGTTCTTAGTGCATGTCCTTGATGATGTCAGGGTAAAAAGAGTTGGGTCTCGAGCTTGCTTCTCTTGAGGAAAAAATATCTTTCATGCCCAAGTGACCTTCCACGGTGGGATAAAATAAATACGATGAGACATGAGATCCTTTCAAACAGTTTCTCAAGGAATCCCCCACGCAATAGATGAACGAGGAGATGGATAATTTTGCACAAATACTTTGGCGACTACCAATAGGCGACACATATTACTCAAGTCGAGGCACCACCCCCTTTAAGGTATAGATAAACTTTGATATTACTATACTTGAAGGTCAAATAGATGCAGATGTTGTAGATAAATGGTTGAATCTACTAAAATGGTATTTTTTTTTCATAACTTTTCGAATAGAGAAAATATTACTTGTGCGCTCCTCAAAGTCATTCCCTATGTCAAATATTGGCGGGATGCTTTATGTGATCAAAAGAAAATAGAGGAACCCTCATTATTTATAGTCACACTCACCTAGGAGTCCTTCAGGGATTCTACTAAGGAACAATACAACCCAATTGGAAGTTACGACGACCTGTATACAAAATGGACCACACTGTAGTAGGAAAGGGACCAAGTACTGCCAGAGTTCACAAATATCTTCCATACCTTGCACACCAAGATGGGTATCAAATATTCTAAGTGAAATCTAGTGTTCAAGTATCATGGTGGTCTGCATAGATACATTCAGACTAAAATGGAGTTTCTAGACATCTAATCCTTAGGTGTAACCTATCGACATGCCATCAAAATCGAGAAGAAGCTTAGACAAAAGATGTGGAATTTTAGGTGTGGGAACCTCTCACAACAGAAGTATGGAAAGGGAAGCTCCAACCCATAGAAAAAATGACAAAACAAATATGCACAGCCTCGGGAAAAACAGTCTAAGCCGTAAGCAAAGAAGGAAAATGGAAAGATGAAAAAAGATACCGATAAGTGGTGTGACTTTCATAAGAGCCCCTGGAATAACACTATTGATTTCCACTCAAAGAAATCATTGGAGACTAAGGTGAAAGCCTCTGAATAATATGTGAGTTATGAATCTAAGACAGAACAAAAAAATGGGAGATAGATCATTGACATGGAACCCAGTGCCACCGTTTCTATTACCAAGATCTAGCCTGGTGAACCTGATGAGGCAGAGGAAGGTTAGTGCCTCTTTCATTCATAGATGTGGGTGAAAGGCACCCCGATATATTTCATTGTTGATAGCGATAACCATAAGAACTTCATCTCAATGAAGGTCGTCAAGATTCTATCCCTACCGAAAACATCGCACCCACATCCCTACACCATCAAATGGCTCTACCAAGGAAGCGATCTTTGCATCATCCAACAGTGACGCTTGTCGTATGGAATCAAGCCCTTCAAAGATGAGGATTGTGTGATTTTTGTCCCCTTCAAGTTTGTGATGTTATTTTGTGCCAACCTTATTTATGGAAATTTCATGTTGTATATGAGTCTAGGCCTCGCAGTGTTATTATTACTTTGAACAGGAAATTGTACATGATACCCAAGGTAGTCCCACCTAGTGCCATTTCCTTGATATTTTCCAAGCAATGCAGGAAGGTCATCTCTCAAACTGGGAAGTTTTTCTTCTTTGTGATTCTCTCTCAGACTGAGAGAAATATTGTAGCCACATCCAGGGCCTCTACAGCTGACCTATCCACACAGCAGAAACAAGTGTATAAGGTCATAGAATAATACAAAGACATCTTCTCCTCACTTGTTGGGGTAACTCTACACTGTCAGGTCAATCATTCCATCGATCTGACCCCTAACATACCACTACCCAATGGGCTAGTCTATCACCACTCTCTGTCAGAAAATTAGGATATCAAGTGTTAGATCCAAGAACTACTCCAAAAGGGGTACATCTAATCGAGTTCATCACCTTGTGGAATCCCAATTGTGATGGTGGAGAACAAATATGGGACCCGGTGACTCTGCATTGATTACCAGACCCTAAATAAAATCATAGTCAGGAACCGCTACCCGATTCCCTAAATCGTTGATCTCCTTGATCATCTAAAGTGGGGGAAACACTTTAGTAAGATTGATTTGAAGTCTAGCTACCATTGGATACCAATAGAGAAGACATATGTATGGAAGACTTCCTTCAAGTCAAAAGATGGACTTTTTGAATGTATGGTCATGCCCTTTGGTTTGACAAATGCCCCAACAACTTTCATGAGGATGACGGATGATATCTTGCAGCCTTTCACCAATTATTTTTTAGTGGTGTATCTGGATGACATCCTCATCTAAAGAAATACTAGGGCAGAATAGTTGCAACATATTCAGTGGATTCTTCACACTCTGTGACAACACAAGTTATATGCCAACTTGGAAAAATGTTCCTTCGGCATGGATAGGGTCCAATACATAGGATACATTGTTGATGAGCATGATGTGCATGTCGATCCAACCAAGATCCAGGTCATTTGTGACTGGCCAGCCCCAACCATGCTCACTGAGATTAAGAGCTTCTTATTCCTTTCCAATTTCTATCACAGTTTGGTGTTGGGATTCTCCCATATTGTGTGGTCCCTCAGCCAAGTAACCAAGGGTGGTGGTAAGGAAACTTTTGTGTGGGTCTTTTTGGCACAGGGGTAGACCCAAGGTTCAACGCTTCAACAAAGCACCAACAAAACCCTAACCACTGGCCCTTTCGACAACACCTGCGAAGCAGATGAAGTCTCACCCGAGGTAGAGGCAGGGGTGCTTGCAGGACTCCAGTGTCTGCACCTTACCTAGGACACAGATTTGTGATTACAATACTCTAACAAAGCACTTAGAATTTGTCATTCATTAGTACTTAACCTTTGTCTACAATGCAAATAAACCCTAATTACAACACAGTGCAGTATTCAACAAGATTCAACACATTCAAGCACTAAGCACATTAACATAGATCAGATCTAGCATCTTATTCACATCACCAAGCACTAAGCTATTATATCATAGACATCTAAACATACATTACTACACTAAGAATAAATCATATGAACCATAAAACAACCATAATTCACAAAGAAAACACAACAAAGGACATATGTGGTTCACCCCCAGCCTAGGGCTATGCCCACCAACTCTTCTTCTCTTTATTGTCTTTTGTCAATCTTCTACATGTACAGAGCCACAAGATCCTACTCCGCATAGGACAGGATATATGTGCTCACCTCGCCAGATCCTCCTTCCCCAAGCTAGGTTATAGCACAAAGCCTTTACATAATCTCTTACAGTCATTTTCACTTAGCCTTGCAAGTCTCACACAATATGCACAAAGCATTTACAACTATCACTTGCACTTAGCACATTGGCCTTTACTTGCCCTTACCACCTAGAATCACACATACTTGTGCGCCCCTACTTACATCGCCTAGATTTCTATTTACACATTACAAAATGGGCCTAAACATGGGTAAACCCATGGGTCAACATCCCATACCCGTTACATAAGCCCAAAACCAAAAAATGTTGTAAAAGGGGGTCGAGATCCTGCGATCTCCACTTAGACTTGTGCTCCACCTTAGACAGCCTGTCGAAGTCCCAAAATAGGTCAAACCTAACCAAGGATCTCCAAAACTTGGTCAAGGGCCAACAGGCCCCCAACACTCACCTGTGACCCATCCCGAGTCACTTTTATTTGGTTAATTCCACCTCAAAATCCTCGAGCTTGGCTCGAGCTGCTTCGACCTATTATTGTGCCAAGGCCTCCTTCTCAATGAACTCCTAAAGAACTACCTTTTTCACAGGTCCTTCCAATCGTTTCTCAACTGTAGTGACTACCTATTCTAATTCTGCTCCTCTTCCTTCAATCTCTTCGAACAGTTGGCAAGCTATGTCCTGGGCTGGTTGGAGCCTCTGAGTCACTTCCATGACTTTTCTCTATATGGTATGGACTTGCTATTGGACAGTGCTTTGTTTCTCAGATCGTTTCATTTTCTCAACTGCTGACAAGTGATTCAACTATGTATGAACTATTGTTTCTTGTTGCTTGGCCTCCTGGAGTTGTGACTCTAGTTTCCTTAGTTCGGGATCCTCAGTGAGTCACTCATAAGTCTACACGCTGTGACCACTTAGTTGTTTACATTCCATGGTGAAGGCCTTGATTCTCTCAACTGCACTCCGAGCAGTTGCTTCTCCTTGATCCTGCACATCCTGTGGAGTGCTTGGCACGGTTTGTAGCTCTAGATCTGTTATTCTATGTTGAAGTTGTTGAATGTATTCCGCAAGACTTGCCACTTGATTCTCTACTGGGTCTTTGGCTAGTTGTTCTAAGCTCTTCATAGAGTGAAGTGCTCTGTTGATTTCTTCTTTGATCCCAACCTGCTCTGCGAGCAACTATTCTTTCTCTTGTTGGGTCTGCACCTTCTCCTGTTCAAACTTCGTTTGGAGGGAAACCTTCTCCTACTGTGCAACCCTGCATTGCTCTATCACCTCCTCTTGTGCTTGCTTCATAGTCATTGTGGCTTGGTCTTTCTCTTCCTACACATGACAAAGGCGAGCTTCAGTGGAGTCATCTATTCTGTGGAGTTGGGCAGGCTCATCTCCCAACTCTGTTTCATCTGATGGCGGGGGCGCAATGGACATTGCGCAATTAGATTGAAGGGCTTGTTGGACACCCCTTATCTCTGTCTCAATTCTATCATACATAGCCTCTTGTTTTTCTTTGATTCTCTGCAAAATATCTTTTGAGATGTCTGAAACAGTTGCGATAATGAATTCAAAGTCATCCACCGTGAGCACAGTCTGTAGCTTTAGCTTAATATCTTTGGATTTCTTCCGCGATGTAGGTTTCATGGGGAAACATTTCTTTTCTTCAGTGGATCTGCATCATTAGGGGGATTTTGTGATGATGTTACTTCACCTTGCTTCTTCTTATCTTCTTCCCCTTCTTTCTCTTCTTTGTCCACTTTGTCACCATCTACTCTTCCAGGAGAGTCTGAAGTAGTTTCTTCTGAGACGTTGTCCAGCTATTGTACCTCTTCTCTATTTTTATTCCTGCTATCGTTGGGTGCATCATACTCTTCGTGGGTAACCACTGGGTTTCCAATGAGTTCTGGGTCGGACAGGTCTGCCTGGTCGATTGGTATAAGGTACTCTTCGGGCCATTCCTTAGTGATATCCTCCAGATATTCCTCGGTGATCTTATAGTATGACTACAACTCTTCTTTACTCTCATCTATGCGTGCAGTGATATATATAAAATGTGTATCTGCACGGAAATTCATTAGGGGCCTGAATCTATCCAGAGTGTTCAGTGTCATATAGGGGAACGAGTCAATAGCCTATTTCAACTGTGTATGTAAATACCGTTTCAGTAGGTATGGAATACTGCGTTCGACTGCCACTTTTTTCCCATATCGCTTGAATATCAGAGCATGGTAAACGTTGCAGCAAGCGGCTCGAACGACTCAATGTCAGGGAAGGTCGCACCTTTCGGCATCTCCCAAGATGTAAATGGGACAAGGATCATGAGTGAGATAAAGTGGATCTCATATCATTGATCCTAAGTTTCGCAGCAATCCACTTCTAGTTGGTTGAATAAGTAACTAGCCCAGTTCATCTATAATCCATCCATGCACTTTCCTACGAGGTCAATGACAAACCCCATGACCTGCATGGGTATGTTCTTCCTTACTAGATTACGAGCGATCAACTGACAAGAAAGGCACACTGCACCATTCTTAATGGAGGCTACCTTGTAGCCTCGCGTTCCCTTAACTACATCGCCATAAGTATCTTTAATCCTCTGTGCCAAGGCGTGATCTGCAGCCTTCCTTGGGTAAATGTCCTATGGGTCAGGTCCCTGCATACTTAGGCCATTGATCCTATGGATCAATGCCAGATTGATGGTGATGCATCTGTCTATCCATAAGTAACATCCATGGAAGCATGACATCCTGGTGCCTTCCAAAATGTGGTATTTTCATTACGTTCAGGACAGTAGACTACGCGATGCTCATGGTCCATGGTTGGGGAATTATTTTTTATTTATTTCCCTTCGTCTTGGTCAAGTAATTATCAGGCGAAAACATGCCATAGGTCTTGCGGTCTCTTAGATTATAGTCACTGATCTTGAGATTTAGAATTATTTCCAATTGCGGTCTGAATGTGCGTATCCCCTTCGGGAGGTACGTCGTGATAATTGTGTAGTCGAAATCCCTCGGGACACTATCTCTATGTTTAGTCCTTTTCTCTTCTGTAGCTCAGGATGGTCCGAATCTGCAAGCAATCCATGGGGAGGCTTGCACTCCTCTCGTCGATGAGGCTTGAACTCTTGCAGACATCACTCTCTCTACCATTAGATCTATTAAAATTTCCTCGACTAACTTTTCCACAGTGCTGAGCTCATCCGAGATGCACACTCAAGATCAGATATCTCAAGATGATGAAAAATTTCTCAATGCAATAGAATGGATGGCAAGGTCTCAATAATAACAACATGGTAACAATGAGTTCTCTAGTTGGCTCGGATACAATTCGTGAAAGTATGCTCGGCACAACAGCCGATGGGATAAGTAGACAACGATGTAACAGATCCTTCCAACATACAAGAAACTTTCATCAATGCAGTTATGTCCGTTACGACATGGGCCAACGGTCCAATGGAGAGCTCTGAGTCCATAACTACTTTCTTGTCCATTTTGGAGCGTCAATCTAACGGCTATAATTCCTCCAACGGTCATATAGCTTCGCCATGGTGAAGTGCCAATATGAGTTGCTCTGATATTCTGACGAAGTTCGAATTCTGGAGACCTTCCTTCTGCAAAGTTCTTTCTGAAGCTTCTTGTAATTTTTCTAACTTTTCTTTCTTCTTGCTAAGCTTTTGAGCCTTCTTCCCTGTGATCTGCATTACTGGGTTCCTCTTCCCATTCTAATTATTATCTTCTCTTGTTATAGTAAATTCACGCTATTGATGGTATTTCGTAGGGTTCAAGGCTAATACTTCTTCTCTGTCTGGGGTAGGTTCTCTACTCTCTTGTACAGACAAGTGTTTATGGTCTTCTTGTTTTCTTTCAACTTCGACATCCATATTTCTGGTCCTCAGTAGCTTCGAAGAGTTTTATTTTTCTTCCAGTAAGTGTTCTATTCTCTTAGCCATGAAGTCCCTTAATTCTTTCTTTTTCTGTTCTAGAGCTTCCTCTTCTTTCTTTCTTCGGATCTGATATTTCTGAATCCAGGTTTTTCCTAGTAACATAGAAAATGGGGCATTGTTCTCAATAAATTTAACAACCTCAAATTCTTCTTCTGTCGAAGTTCCATGAGCACTCATAGATGTATGGGTAAGTCTTCCACATAGGTTTATCGACTTTCCTCTAAATAATCCTATTCCTCCCAATGAAGGAATCATAGTAGGATTTCCTAAAATTTCCCAAGTTCTTTCTGTCATAATATTCACTTGTGTTTCCTCATCCAGAACATAGTCTATGTCGAAGTCTTGTATTCTTGTTTATATGCACTCTTTCTCTTTGAAGATCTTTGATAAGTTGATATCTTTGTGGTCATTCAGGGTTTCTTTCATTTATGACAATACAGTCTCTAATCCTTTCTGGGGTTCTACCATATACTTAATTTCTGAGTCTTTCTCATGTTTATCTTGTTCCACATTCATTCTTTCAAGTTTAGCAATCATTCTAGGGCAATCCATAACTTCATGGTCCATAGCTTTACAACAAAGACAACTAAGTTGTCTATCAAGGCAATCCTTAGCAAGATGTCTCGGTCTCCTGCAACTATAACAAATACTTAATCCTCTCTTTCTCTTAAATGATCCCCAACCTTTTTGGTACTACGCACTAGGATCGTGGTATCTAACCTACAAAAAAATATTCCTAGGATCTTGCATCCATTTGTTAGTCCAAACATTCTTTCTATGCATAGGAATAACATATCTTTCATTATTTATATCAATCTATTCATATCAAACCTTCTTTCTTCTAACTGTGCCCTAGTTTTCAGACTAGGACAAAATTTATCAAACATACTTAGATCCATACTTTCGAAACAAAAATTTCTACTTATCTTACCTTTAACAGAGAACAAATCTTTCAAATCTTACCTCTTTAATAAAAAAATATCACTTTACCTTGGCACAAAGCTTTCAGATCTTACCTCTTTTCTTCGGATCAAACTTATTTTCTTAGCACAGAGATTTCACAATTCAAGTAGAATATTGTGCACTAAAGCAACAGATCTATGCACAGAGCTTTATTTCTTTTCCTCAGTTCCCAACAATCACAGTTTCAGGTCCCGACAATGGAACCATTTGTTGGCACAGGGGAAAACCCAGGGTTCAACGCTTCAACAACGCACCAACAAAACCCTAACTACCTACCCTTTCGGAAACACCTACGAAGCAGATGAAGTCTCACCCGAGGTAGAGGCAGGGGTGGTTGCAGGACTCCAGTGTCTGCAACCTTATCTAGGACACAAATCTGTGATTACAATACTCTAACAAAACACTTAGCAGTTGTCATGCATTAGTACTTAACATTTTTCTAAAATGCAGATAAACCCTAATTACAACACAGCGCAATATTCAACAAGATTCAACACATTCAAGCACTAAGCACATTAACATAGATCAGATCTAACATCTTATTCACACCACCAAGCACTAATCTATTATATCAAATACATTTAAACATACATTACTACACTAAGCATAAATCATATGAACCATAAAACAACCATATGCACAAAGAAAACACAACACAGGATATACGTGGTTCACCCCCAGCCTGGGGCTACGTCCACCAACTCTTCTTCTCTTTATTGTCTTTTTTCAATCTTCTACATGCACAGAGACACAAGATCCTACTCTGCATAGGATAGGAGATCTACGCACACCTCGCTAGATCCTCCTTCCCCAAGCTAGGTTACAACACAAAGACTTTACACAATCTCTTACAGTCACTTGCACTTGGACTTGCAAGTCTCACACAGTATGCACAAAGCATTTACAACTATCACTTGCACTTAGCACATTGGCCTTTACTTTCCCTTAGCACCTAGCATCACACACACTTGCGCGCTCCTACTTACATCGCCTAGCTTTCTACTTATGCATTACAAAATGGGCCTAAACATGGGTAAACCCATGGTCCGACATCCCATAGCCATTACATAAGCCCAAAACCAAAAAATGCCCTAAAAATGGGTCGAGATCCTGCAATCTCCAATTCAACTTGCGCTCTACCTTCGACAACCTGTCGAAGTCTCAAAATAGGTCAAACCTGACCAAGGATCTCCAAAACTTGGTCGAGGGCCAACATGGCCTATCCCAACAACAAGTGTTCGATGATTTGAAGTAGTGCTTGTGCTCAACCCTAGTGATTTCATTACATGACCTGCAACATCCCTTTGAGTTCAAGATAGATGATTTATACTATGTTTTGGTCACTATTATCACTCAACACTGCCACCCTGTGGCCTATCATATTGAGACACTATCAGATGTCATCCGTAAGTACTCTACTGAAGAAAAAAAAATGTACTCCATTGTGAAATCCTGTCTCCAGTGGAGGAATTACATTATCGAGAAGGAGACAGTCATCCACACTGATCATAAGTTACTACAGTTCATGAAGACACAAGTAAAATTGTAGAATGACCGTCACAAGAATTGGTCCACATACTTGTAGTAGTTTCACCTCAACGTCAAGTATAAGACAGGGAGTACCAATCGAGTCATTTATTTCCTCAACTGACCTCCAGTTGTGCCACTCACCATAGTGCTAGACTCTTGCAGACATGAGACCTCCATATGAACTCACCTCTATTAGAAAGATCCCTACTTCACCACCACCTACCAGATGTTGGTCACAAACACTGTTGTCACTCATTTCTATTTTCAGGATGGGTTGTTGTGCCATATGGTCCATATCTGCATTCCATCAAGTGAGCAAGTGAAGCTTATTTTTTAATCCCACTAAAATCATGTGGAAGGACACTTCAACGTAGAAAATACAATGGCATTGTTGCAACAACATTTCTACTGGCCAAAACTTTGACATGATGTCATCAAGTATATCAGATCCTGCATTGTCTATGCTATTTCCAAACTAGCCACTAAGAAAAAAGGCCTATACACCCCTTTGTATACTCCTGACATGCCTTGGTAATCCATCTCAATGGACTACATGTCGGGCCTTCCGTACACCAAGTGGGGAAATGACTTTGTTTTTTTGGTTGTTGATCATTTTTCCAAGATGGTGATTCTAGCTTCCTGCAAGAAGAGCATCACAATGGAGGCCACTACCAAGCTCTTCTTTGAATAAGTGTGGGTACATTTTGGGATCCCACAAAACATTATCTCATATTAGGACAACCAGTTCCTCATTACATTCTCACCCAACCCCTGGTAACTACTGGACACCAAGCTCACCAAACCCACTGCCTTCCACCCCTAGACAGATGGTCGACCTGAGGTCATCAACCAAATTTCATGCATACCCTGTGCATGTAAAATTACAAGCACCCCCGCACATGGGATGAGAGCCTTCCCTATGTTCAACACAACTACAATAGATCCATACATATCTCAACCGGCCACAAACCCTTTTAGGTAGGGTTTGGATTTCAACCATTGGGTCCCATGGATGTTGCACTACCCCTTGCAGCCACCTAGACAAACTAGTCCCATGCTCCAACTAAAGCTGAAAAAGGAACCCAATTAATTGAGTGGATGTATCACATTCACCAACAGGTTCAAGATATTTTACAGAAGTCCAATGTTAAGAAAAAGCAGCGCCATGATCAACACTGGGTGCCACACAAGTTTCAGGTGGGAGACAAAATTTGGTTGCACTTGCAGAAAGAACGCCTTACAGGGCCCCATAGGACGATTTGTCCACTCCATTATGGACCTTAAACCATCAACAAGGCTATGGGATAAAATTATTTTGAGCTCAACATTCCCCCCTTCCTTGGCTTGCACCCAATGTTCAATGTGGATCTCCTTTGGCCATATTTTCCACCATTATTGGACACCTCAGAGATAGTAGAACAATTGACAACAACATAGCTTAATCCCAACTACATGGAACACGTATCAATTGATCATATCATGGACACATAGGTCAAGGTCACTCTCCAATAGAGAATCCATCTTTATGGGGTTGTTAAAGCAGAGAAGCTCCTGCACTAAGGCAAGTGGCTCACTCGAGGCCAAATTTTATAGAAATTTCCTCATTTTATGGGTGAACTCAAAGAAATGGAGACTATTTATTCCTAAGGGGGGGGATTGATACAGATAGATATAGGTGGCCACCCACCTATTACAACAGGCTCATCTTTGCAGTTTTTCAGCTTGGCAATATGTTCCTAGTTTTAGGGTCCTGAACTTCCAGGGTCGTTTTGAGGCCCTAAACAACATTTTTAGTGCTCGCCAAAGTAAAAATGTAGTTCGAGTCAGAATTTGATTGAATAATGTGTATTCCTTGGATATACCTTTCCAATGGGCTATCATGCACCTAAAATAGAGATCATATGCAAAATTTACAACCCTGGGAAGTTGATGTACTAACTTACCCCAATAGGGCCCACATGAATTTTTGTGCTTCATCTCCTAGGGTTAGGTTTTTGGATGTATAGGGTTTTGGAATTCATGTTTATTATAAAAATTCTTTCAAAGCCTCATTTTTATTATCTTCTTGTGAATGATAAAATACGTCACATCTCTTCTCAGAGATAAGCCACCACCATTCTAGCAAGCTTGTTTTCAGTCTGTGTTTTATAGTTTCAAAATATTTATTTATTGAATAGAATCCAGTTTTACTGTATCTATGTTATTATTCCTTGTGTGTCTATGTTAATAATAATAAGAGTATGTGTTCATTTCGTTCTTCTCATAAAATCTAGATCACTACTCTATCTTCTTTGGTCTAAGCATTGGAGGACTTTGTCAATGAATATGGAACATGCATAGCTACATCAATGAGGGCCAATGTCTGAACTCCCAAGAACACATGAAAAGGGATATGGAAAATAAATATATGGAGGGATCTTTTATAGATATACTGAACATATGTAAGGCTCTCATTCCATTTATATGGATGCTTGTATTTGCACATGTGCAGGGTATGAAAAATCATCATGTTGACCACTTTCGTTTGTCCATCTGTTTGGGGGTGAAAGGATGTGAACTTGGTGTCCATAAGAGACCATAGGATGGACCAAAAGGTACTGAGGAACCTACTATCCCTATCTAAAATAATGATCTGTGGTAGCCCAAAATGAACCCAAACATACTCTAAGAAGAGCCTAGCAATGGCCTCGACTATGATACTCTTTTTACTTTTGACAAAATGTCCATCTTAGAGAACTAATCGAGAACCAGATAGACACAATTGTGACCATGTTTGGTGGAAGGAAAACTTGACATGTAATCCATGGGTACTGACTCTCAATGATTTTATGGGGTAGGGAGAGGAGTGTACAAACCTCTCTTCTTGATGGATCATTCAGCAATGACATAGGTAGTGCACGACTTGATATACTAGATAACATCATATCAACGTTTTGTCTAGTAGAAATACTTATGAAGTGCTACCTCTATCTTCTCCACATCTAATTTTCTTTCCACCCAACTATAATGTGCCTCCCATTAGCTTTACACACTCACTTTAAGGAAAACAAAGATGTCCCAAATAGCACAAGAGTGCATCTAGGAGGTGGAAGTCCAGGACTTGTTTTCCTATACTCAGTGTTTGATAAGTAGTAGCGAAGTCAAAGTCACTATTGTATAATTGTGACCACTTGTAGGTATTGTTCCCACATGAGTTAAGAACTATGGTTAGTGCCACAACTGAGGGTCGAATGAGGCAGTATGCAACATGGTTGGAACTACTATGCTTGTAGTTAATGTTCAAGTGTAATTGTTGCAGGCATGTGGAAAACTTTTGATGACGATCATTCTATAAATTTCATTATGTCTACATGAATTGTAGAGGCTTGTGATCAATGTGGATGCTCATTTACTTTCCCACAATATAATGCTTCCACTATCGACATGCATGTACAATGAATTACATCTCCTTGTCATAGGTAAGATATCTATGGACAAAATCAAATAGAATTTCATTGTAATAGGCCAATGAATGCCCCTATTGAGTGAGGACTACATCGATATCATAGTCGAAGGCATTTGTCTCAGTATTAAATGTTTTTTGTAGGTTTGGCAACATGGGGACTGGAGTGGAGTAGAGTTAGTATTTTAAATCCCAGAATTATTTATGTTGTGATTCAAACCAGGAAAAATTGGTTTTATATCCACCGTTGGTCACTTGAATTAAGGGCCAAGCAACATGAGAGAATCCCAACATGAACATATGATATAAATTGATGATGCCCAATAAGATATAGAGCTCTTTCAGAGTCCTTGAGGATATCCAATCATGAACAACTTGGATATTATTTGGGTCCACATGTAACCCATGTTCATCTACAATGTATCCTAAGTATTGAACTCTCTACATTTTGAATGATAATTTATTCATATTGGCGTATACAAATTGTGTTTTTTTAAGGTTCTCAAGACCTACTAAATGTGTTGCAAATGTTCTTCCCAATTCCAAATGAAGATGATGATTTCAGCCAAATATATGACCACAAAATATTTTGTGAATGGTCGAAATCTATCATCCATCATCCTCATGAATTTCGTTGGAGCATCAGTCAAGCTAAAAGGCATGACCAAACACTCAAAAAGGCCTTATTTAGATTTCTAGGTTGTCTTCCATACATCATTTTGTTCTATCAAAACCTAGTGGTATACTGACTTTAGATCGATCTTACTAAAGAAATTGGCACCCTTAAGTTGACAAAGAATATCATGAATCTATTGGATCAAGTATCGATTCTTGACAATTATTTTTGTTTAGGGATATATAATCAATATAGAGTCACCATGTCCCATCCTTATTTTGCACCAATGCAAATGGGTTCCCACAAGGTGAGGAAATTGGTCGAATGTGGCCCTTTCATATGAGCTCATGAATTTGATACTTTATTTCCTCATTCTATATAAGGGAGCATATATATATTGGACCATCGGGTAAGGGAGAACTAGGTATCAAGATAATATCATGTTTGACTTCACAATGTAGAGGCACCTATATAGGTGAGGTGAAGATGTCTTTATATTCCTCTAAAACCTTGTCCACCTTCTTATGTTGTGTAGAGAGACCCTATGTTGAAGATGTGGTGTCCCTAATGATATTTGGTTCACCTTCTAGCCTAACCATGAAGAGAAAAAAAAATTCAGTCTGAGAGATTATATTTTGGCACTATTTTTTTGAGATCAATGAAATTGCAGTAGTTAGAACTACCTATGGTACCCTGTAGGGATGACCTACCAAAGTAACAATGAAACTACAAGGTTAGGACTCTTAAATTACATGATGTTTCCACATATAGGGTTTTCATAAAATAAAATCACAAAATTCGAGTGGGAAACATCACAAAATACCTAATCTTTGAAGGGCTCTATGTTATAGGATAGGAAACATTGCTAGATAATGTAAAGGTCTCCTCCCTAGCTCAACCAACTGATGGTGTATGGTTGGGGGTGTGGAATTATTGAGAACTTCAATCTCTTGTTGACCTCGATTGATATCATTTTCTTCTATCTCCCATTGTCAACAATGAAATGTAGTGGGATCTGTTATAACCCTAAATTTCTCTACATATGCATACCTGGCATTTGGCCCTCTTACTTGCATTTTTTTCCAAGCCATCACTAGGTTTATCTTCTAAAAAATTAATTTTTTGAATATGTACGCACCCTGCTCCACTACTTCCTGTGTACATATGCTTGTTGCACCACTACAATCCGCACGTGTATGCATGTTTCACCACCACTACCCGCGTATACTTGCAAAAGTTGCAGAATTAAAAAGTTGCAAGGGGTTCACTGAGATTACGGGCTATTAGGTAGTTTCCCAACTAATCCACTGCCTATAGTACGTCACCCAACCGAATAACCATCCTTTTCCCATATAAAGGAGGTGTTTGGGTCTCATTCCACATCTAGACATAATAACAGTGAAACTATGCATGTTTCACATCCCCTCCTTGCCCCAAGCATTTGCAACCTTTTTGTGAGAATTGCCTCAGAATTACCCAATTTGTCTTCCTTCCTCCATCATAAACCCATTATACTTCCCAAGAATAAGGTTGACAAGAGAATCTTATTGGAGGTGCACTTGGATATTGGTGAAGAGGAACCTGGACCAAGTTCATGGAGCAGTAGGTGACTTTGGTTGTAAGTGATCATTGTATTATCAATAAAAGAAGTACTTTTCCTATCCCAAAACATGATGTGTCGAATGTTTTTTATTTGTTTTATGTTTTTATTCTAACATCTAACCCTTATTTATGTATTAAATGTATTCTTGTATCTTTTCGTTTGTCTATATTTGAATGCATGTCAGCCTTGGGAGGAGGTTTGCAGTCAATGAAGCCTTCAAGCACGAGAGGATCATCATTGGACGCAGAGTAAAGGTATAGTTACTTGATCCTTCTCATTTTTATTTTCTTACATGAGTCTGGGGTATGTTTGGGGTAGTTAGAGAAGTAAGAGACTTTTAAATGGTTATTTATCTGCCTACATTGTAAACCTTGGTGTATCCATGGGGGGGGGGGTTTCCCGCTAGTAGAACTAGCAACCATACTGGGGAAACCTCTAGGGTTTTAGGAGATTTTTGGGGTGTTTGATTGGTTTTATACCTTTTGAGTTTATTTTGAGTCTGTTGAGTATTTTAAGGGATTCTGGTCACCTGTTGATGCCATACTAGTTCTCCCTACCCTGTCAGTCTATCTGTTTACTTATTTTTTTGATAAATTACATAGGTGTACGTGCCCAATTGTGGGACAACACGCGTACATACGTGCATTTATTTATAGACATCCCATGTACATACGTGGGTTGCTTAAGCATCAGTAGCATACCTGTGCCAAGAAAATAACTTTAAGAAGAGGTAGTCAACCTCTTCCCTGATTGAGGTATTTACTTCTCAAGGTTTCTTGACTGAGTTCAGTGTCTCTAGTTTTTACAGTCATAGCTTGGGTTAGATGTTAGTTCTCTTGTCTTTTTAAATATTTATTGTGTTTAAATTCTAAAAGGGTTTTAGGCGAATATGTGAGTTTGTTGATCATCCTATTTGGTGTCTTTAGTGACTCCCTGTGATCTGCAATGGGCTAGAGGTCAGTTTTAGTATTGTCTTGTTTTTTTATTTCCCCCCTTTCATTTTCTTTAAAGAAAAGAGAAAAAGTTTTATTTCAAGTTTTTCCTGTTTAAAGCATTTCCAAAAAGAAAAAGATTTTTCATTTCTTATTTTGGTAAAGTAGTTAGGGTTAGTTATTTTACTTGAAAGGAAAAAGAGTTCAATTTTTAAGTTATTTACTGATTTCTTAGAACTTAAGTAGCTCGTAGTCAAGTGAAATTTCATTTTAGGTCTTCTTTTTAAAGATCTTGAAAAATAGTTGGTTATGAAAAGTTGGTTTAAAGAGTTAGTTGCAAATCTTTATTGTTAACTAGAAGTAATTTTGCTTTCAGAATTTTGTTTACTTCTCCTATTTTCGTCTCTCATACACATCACTAGTTTCACTGCCATATCCTTTGAGTTAAAACAAGCCATTTAAAATGAACGCTAAAGTTAAAATTAATGATACTTTTATGTTTTTAGGGTCAATCAACTAGTTTAGGGTAGAGCCTTGAATTAGGTTGGAGAGGAAACTCTTCAAGGCTTATAAACAAACATTAGGGTCAGAGCTAGGGAATGTAAAATTCCAGTGACGTGAAAGTTATACGTGACCCCCCTCTAACACAGGGGCTAAACACAAGGTCGCGTAAGGAAAGGTAGCAGAGATAACCCCTTTAAAGCCGGACCAAACATAGTGGGGAATGCATATTGAGGATCTGTCGTGGGATACTATCACTTGAAATTTCCTACGGAGCTTTGTGGACCTCAAATCCGTTCGAGATCCTCAGTTGTCTTCCTGAACACTTTCTTTCGATACCCTTGGTAGGTTTTATACTTATTATCCTGCTCATTGCGGTCCACTCGACTGTCGGCTATACACGCCTAGTGATTGTTTGTGAGCTGGAAACTTAGTTTCCTTTATTCTAGGGACTTACATAAGTGACTGCGGTGGTATACCACGGTACCTAGGACAGATGTCGAGCCATTATTTGTAGAGTATACCTGAAGGGTGCTTCCATGTTCGAGTTGCACTTGCACCGGTAAGTTTCTCTAGTGTTGGCTAGAATAATTGTTCTTCCAAATAGATAGTGATTTTCTTGGTTTATCTTGTAGGAATGTTTCTAGTCTGTGCATGGTTTTAAACGTTAGTTAAAGCCTTACTATGTCATTGATATTTTCATAAAGTGGAATATCAATAGCTTCGTCAGTCGTGAAGGATTTAGGGCCTGTCGTCAGTTACATTGGAGCCACCACCGCCACCGTTACAATGAAGACTTGACCAGTAAGGATCATTTGAAGCGACTGGGATGCAGGAGACTATGCCTGAGCCAACTCCAAGAGGATGTTACTCAAATCTAGAGGAACTCACTTTTTATGAACTTGGAGTGGAATCTCTCGAGCGGGTTAACCCTTTGATCACTGAATTTTCGACGCCAATATTGGTACAAGTTGTCCCTCTAAGGGTTACACCTCACGAGCATCATATAGTCTTACAAGAAGCTATGGAAGAAAATGTTTCTACCTCGTTAGGGAGTCCTCACACTCCCTCAACGACTGCCACCAAAGGGGGTATTCTGCCTCCTAACCCACCTTCTTTGGTCCAAACCACAGTGGTCTCAACCCCCTCTACCTCGAGAAGTGGTACGATATCGTCAGCGGTGGCAGCCACTACTCCGTTCACACAGAGTGTGATGGGCCCTCCATTTTCATATGGGATGCCCATCTTTGATATGAACTATGTCCTTACATACTCCACCCTACAGACCATGGCTCTGGGAGCAGGGAGCTCAAATTCTCCCTTGCAAGGGTCCATGGGGGACACCTCAACATCCTATAATGTTATCCCTTACGGTGGGGGTCATATACCTCCTTTATTCCCCTCACTCGATGATGCTTTCCAGCCACCCCTCGGGCTGAACACGATCTACAACTTGTTTGGATCAAGAATTCTAGGACTGTCTTCTTACACCATGCCAGTGAGATCCATGTCATTTTCTTTGTTCGGCATGTTTGGTAATAACGATTTTTCTTCAACCGTCGTCTCAGATGGGGGAAACCCTGGTTTTGGAAAACATAATCCTGTGCAGGGTACTATTCCTACACAAGGGGAAAGTATATGAGTTTTCTCCTCACAAGGACTTTGGAATCCTTTCCAGGGATCAGTTCCCTCGTCAGGGATGTCGACCAGGGGTAACCCCTTCCATGGTCAATGGAACCCTGGGCAAGGCTCAGTACCTATGCCCGTCAAATCGGCAGGGGGCAATGCTTTCCATAATCTTTGGAACACGATGCAAGGAGAAATCCTCACCCAACCCTAGACGTCCAATTATAGGAATCATCCGATGATATCCCAGCAAATGCAGTTTCTGTATGTTGGTCAAGGCCATGGTGTCTACCAGAACCTTGGCCAGCAGCCCAACTTTTTCTGGCAACCTAGTGTCAGTCAAACTCTAGGCTCCCTTTTTCCTATACATAGTACCTAGCCCAAACTACCATTTTCGGCAACATTACATCTGCCAGACTTGTCAAGATTTCTTAACGACCAGATTTTTCATGATCCGTGTTGGCCTCTTATGCCGACTAAGTTTCCCTCCGATATTCCAAAATCCAAGGGCAAGCCTGGCGAAGATCCAGGTGATCACGTGACAACTTTCCACCTATGGTGCTCATCAAACTCGTCACGAGATGACTCCATACAATTTCTCTTGTTTCAACTCACTCTTATCGGGGGTGCTACAAAATGGTACATTGAGCTCGATCGCTCAATGTATTCTTACTTTAGCGATTTGGCGATGGTTTTCCTAAACCATTTCCAACTACCCATGAGATATGATGCCGACACCAAATTTTTGGCCAACTTTGAGCAAGCGAAGGCCGATCATATCTTGGATCACATTCGAGAATGGCGGCATCAGAAGAGTTTGATTAAGGTACAGGTCCCACTGGCCTTCCTGTTGGAGTGGTTCCTAAATTATTTGGTACCTCAGTTATCCAAGGACATTGCAACTTTGGGAGTGTTTTCGGAAGAGGAGGTGATAATGAGAGCGCAACAGCTCGAACTAATATACTCTCAGTCTATATTACTCTATGATATTTTGCCAGATGTGCCACAGTCCATTATTGACAAGGTGAGACAAAAGTCTGGACCACATGCCGATGGTATAGTTGGTTCAGTGCAAGAAAAGTCCATTGATTAGATGCCAAATCAATTGCAACAATTGTCAATACAATAGACAGCGGCCAGCCAGACCTATGGTTCGGTTGTTCCCCCTACCCAAACATCAGACGTGCACAGTGTGCAGTCGACAAATATGAAGGCCAACCAACAACCCAAAGGGAAGAAAAAACAATGAAACAAGAAGGGTAAGGGGGATAATAAACCTAACAACAATGGTGGCGAGGGAAAAACAGAGAAGAGAAAGTTTAAGTATTTGTGTTACCTTTGCACAAAGGACCATCTGACTCACCTATTCCCTTGACGTGTGAAGGCCCAAAAGTTATTGGCGCAGCAGTAGTTTGTTGTGTTAATGAACCCATTTCCACATGGGAAACATATGACTCAAGCCTCTTTGAGCGTGGATGGGGGTAGTCAGGGACCCCCTGCATCTTCTAGTAATCCCTCGGTCGTGAACATTTATATGATGAAAGGCGATGCTTATATAGCAACCAGGTCACACGATTATGGAATGCCGAAATCTTCTGAAAAGGGTAAAGAACCTACAAACCCAAAAATTCCTCTCCACATTGAGAAGACATTGGGAGAAACAATTACATGCATCCAAAAAGGGGAGTTCAAGAAATATTCCCATAATATGAACGTGAGGGCTGCCTAGAATTACTCTGTGGTGGAGGATTTTTCACAAACCCCTTGTGGGATGTCTACTTTTGAAGTCCTCCAAAGCTACCCTTCATAGAGAAAGGCTATGTTGTCCACTTTGGGATCTGTCGAGACTTGTAATTCAGGAACGATCATGCTTGATATGACCGACTTGAAATCTCATCTCCCTTACAATGTTTCATTTTATATAGTAGTGTCTCACCCCACAAAATATTTTACCCAAAATATCTTTTGTACTCTAGTTGATGAGGGTGCCTTAACTTGCGTGATGTCGTTGGTGTGTTGGAAGGCCATTGGCCAACCCATTTTCTCTCCGTCACCTACTTTTCTTACTCCTTTTGATGGTCATTCATTCAGACCACATGGAATCATTCGTTCTTTCCATGTACAGTTAGGAGGGAAGACCGTGTGCGTCGAAGTTGAAGTGGTGTATGTGCCTCTTGACTACAACCTTTTGTTAGGAAGGATTTGGACCTACGCAAAGCATGCGGTGGTTGCCAATGTTTTTTGGGTTTTGTTGTTTCAACACGAGGGTCAAATCGTAATCATTTACTAGTTGTCCTTCTCCCAACCTGACCCTTCAATGGGGAAATCCACAGTCCCAATTATTTATAATCCTCAGCTCAACGTCGTCAATGTAGGGTTTGTTTTTTTCCCACAATTGATGGGTACTTTCAATTACCCACCTCCTTCTGGCGATGTCAAGTTTATATTGGTTTCCCTCGACTAGCCTAGGGTTGATATTTTCCAAGTGTCGTCGTTTCATACGACTTTCTTTCACAATCCGTGGACTATTCCTTCCCCATCGGCCTCGATGGAAGGGACAGGGAATCCTGGCATGGATATTCCCTTGTCAACAATAGAATTTGTGTACAATATTGTCCAAAAAGTGTCATCTGACCCCAATCCGACTCCCACACAGGAGTTAGATCCATTTCTCAAGCCTATTTGGGCCCAAGGTTCCCTTGCCAATAATGATTCTTTAGACTTGGTCTTTCCCTCAGATGAGGTGATTCTTGAGGCATTAGTTGGTCTGGAGATACCCTGGGATGATCTCCATCACAAATCTTATTTCCTCCCAGAGTTGAGAAGAATAGAGGTAGGTGAATTCGTGTTGATTATGACTGAAGATAGGTCTTGTCTTGTTAATCCTCTGGTTACGCATGTAGTTTACGCTGAGGGTAATATGGAAAGTATCATTGAAACGATACCTATAGATATCTCCAGAACCCCTGGCATCATGGAGAATTTGTTTTATCAGAGAAGACTGCTCCCCCAAGGAGATTTGATTCTATACAGATTTATTTAAGGCATTCCGCGACGTTTTTGTATGGTATTACAAGGAAATTACAAGCATTGATCCAAGAATTGTCAACAATGAGATAATGACTTATCCTGACACCAAGACGGTCTGACAGAATCTTCCTCCGGTGAATCCTCAGAAAGCAGAATCTATTATGGCCGAAGTAGAAAAACTGCTTAAATCTTCTTTTATATACCCCATACAGTTGACGCAATGGGTGTCAAATACAGTCTCAATTAACAAAAATCAGGGTACGATTCAAGTGTGCATGGACTTCCGTGACTTGAACAAGGCTTGTCTAAAGGATAATTTCTCCACCCCATTCATTGATCAGATTGTCGATGAATGCATAGGTTGTGAGGTATTTTCATTCTTGGATGTTTTTTCGAGATATAACCAGATTCAGATCAAACCT
>SNQJ01S0029157.1:4255-18922 GCA_010110895.2 Picea sitchensis
ACATTTTTTTAGTGGATCCAACCATAGGGAAATTTTAATATGCACGTTCTATTGAGTTATTTTTGGGTATTTATCCACTCAATGTAGAAATCCCTTAGTTTATAGTACACAATTAGGTCCCTTTATGTAAATTTAGGTGACCATAAAGTATTTCAAAGCTATGTATTCAGTTCAACCATATCCACAACTATCCAACAATTTGTTGCTAAATCTCTCAAGTGATCCAACTATATAATATAACATTTGCACAATTCATATGTTTTATAATATAACATTATAAAATCTATGATCAGACAAGAGTGCACCAGTTAGTAAAGAATTATTTCTTATGTGGATCCAACCATACAAAAATTTTAATGAATCCCTTTTGTTGTTATTGTTTTGAATTTATTTCCCTTGGGGAACCCAAATTCGGATTTCAATGACTTATCCATGTGGTTTTTATTGATTATTATGAAACGATTGTGGTTTTATCTTTTGTCACTTATCCATTTAGTCATCAGTCCATGCCTGAGCAATCATCCAGGAGTCGAGTCGACGGATGTCACTTCGGTGTTTAAATACCTATAGATTCAAATGCCCTGCTTTTCTGTGCATGGATGATGAGTGAAGGATAAGAATTTGTCATGATGTCTATGGACCTCTTACTTATCTTTTAGTTGATTGATTCATGGTTGAATGTCTAGTCTTTGCGCCTTCTAATGAGTGAGTACCTCTGCTGCTTGATTGATTAAAACTTCGATTTATCTCTGCGTTTTTAATTGCTTGAACTTGTGTACATCTTTGCATTTTTATTGATAAAATCTGGATTGTGGATAGATATTGAGTAGAGATGTGAACATGAGATTCTCCAAAAATTCATCAAAAACTCTCTAGGTATTCTCAAGAAGGAAGAACAAGAACTCCTTCTTCAACTGAGACTTCGAGTGAGCAACAACAATCTCATCAGAGGAGATTTTCAAATGAGTCTGCAAATAGATCAACTCCAGAACCTACTCAAGCCAATGCTATGGATGCAACCTTATTAGATAGGTTGCACATTGATACTCCTACACCTAAGAATGTAGGGAATACCTCTGGACAAGAGAATATTTTTGGTAAGTTTATTAAATTTTATTTATTTTTGTTGAATTTATTTGTATTTAAATTTATGTGAGGTTAAATATTGAAGTTACTTTCAAATGTGTGTGTATACAATCAATTTAGAGTAAGGGCCGACAATGAGAGTGGCTATCACGAAAATTCAAATGTCGGTGCAGAGGGTGAAGGTGGATTTAGGAGGTCGCGCTATCAAGAAACATAAGATTACACGCATACGTCCACCTATCCTTCAGATGTTGGTGATGAAATTCTCGGGGAAGGGGATATTGAAGCAATGATGCTTGAGCGATGCTCAAGTGTTAAAAAGAGGTTGGAAAATGATTTGTTGGTCTTGGAACTCCTTCAGGAGAGAAAACAAAGTTTGCTAATTGTTTTTCATTCATTGAAAACTTTATGGATACATATCAGAAGATGGGGCCAACCACTGACAGTTTTTTTTGATCTAATTAGGCGACAAAAGTCAGAGGTGATGGGTCTTGATAAATGGGAGATAGTAAAAAATAGAGTTACAAAACAAAATTCCATTTCCATGTTCAATTTCAAAGAGGGCCCAAAGCGAAAGATGTTGAAGGTGCAATATTTTAAGCACCCTGACATTGCAGGAAATTTGTATAACAGATTTTTGGCAGCATATGAGAAATTGTCATGGAACGATGAGGTTCCACACTATTTTGCAAGACATTTGTTTGCATATTTTTTCTTGCATATGCACCTTGATTATACTAGCATACCATCCAAATATTATGGGACTAGTAAATGACGTACATATGATAGCAAAGGGGCATATCGAAGTGCGACAGTGCCAAGGCCTCCACAACCTTTAGTACCTCTCCCAATAGAGGCATTGGCATCACTTTTAGAGTTGCAGGCTACATCAGAGGTTGGAAAAAAGGCCAGGAGTGCAATCAGAGAAAATTTGGAAGAAATTTTTTATGGTGTTGATGTTGGCATGAACAGTCAGCGAGCAGAAGCAAATTCTCGGGCCACATTTGTTTATAAAATAGATTCACATTTAGCTACAATGCCAACAAAAGATTTTTTGGAGTATGTAAAATTTTGCTAGGATGGTTGGAAGAAGGTCATTCAGAATGATGACCCAAACCGCAGATTGGTATGTGTTCTAGTTATGAAAACTTTGATGCATTTTCTGATAGTTTACTTATAATTCTAGATTTAGATATCATTGTATAATCGAGTTGTTATTGCCATTAATTGCAGTTTGGAGATATGTTGAATGAATCTCTAGTAGGTAGGCAACCAAATTCGACATGTCTAAATTTGGATGGGTTGAATCAGGTATGTGTTTTCTAATAGTTGTTCAATTTCCACTCTTTTGAATAAGAGATCAACAACATTTATAATTTTGTATAATTGTGATCACATTGAATCCTAGATTTAGTTTTTAGTTGTGTTGTTCATAGATCCCTATTCCATCTCCTACTACCTGGGAAGACTTGTCTCAATTCTCATTGGGAGAGTTTGAAGAGGGTGGGAGTTCACAGGTATCATTTAATGTCTTAAAATTATTTAAATTTAATGTGTTTTAATCATTTAAATTTAATTTTTCAAAATTTCAAATTTGAAATCTGTTATATAGGCTAATGTGGAGAAGAGAGTACATGAGAGTATTCTTGGGAGGGAGACTGTGATTGAGGAGGAATCATCCAGATTTGGGAAGGATGTGTTCATTCAGGATAATTCATAAATGTATATTTTTAACTTTTATCAAATTTTTGTTTTCTCAAATTTTTAGTTTAGCTTTTCCTATTCAATGCCTTGATCAATTGTTTTGAAATATATAGAACCCCTAGATAAGTTTATAATTGTCTTAAATGATGTACATTCAAATTTATTTAAGGTTATATCATGATGAAGAACTAACTTTGAACTTAAACATTTGAATATTTGAGAACATACTCTATCCCACATCAGAAAAGAGAGAGTTTCTAAATTTTCTTCGATTGCATTCCCTACTTTCTTGTCCAAGAATGGTTTAGTATGGATATTTGTGTTTTATACATACAAAAAAGTGAATTCCTTCTTGCCAGGGTATTGCCATTGCCAAACTGTTAACTAAATTGGTTACTAATCACAAAAATCAACATTCAAATAGATTTACAAATAAACTCATACATATTGTATGTGTGAGCTAGATCACACATAATTTCAAAGAACATTTCATTATATTTAATATGAATACATCCCATTTAAATGGTTTTTGAAGAATGAATTAATATACATGTGCAGATTTGTGTTTTCTTTGTACATGCAAGATTATATGAGAACATCTATTCCACCGCAGAAAGAGGAGATAAGTATTTTTCGGAAGAATAGTTTTTAAAATGGAGATTTGTGAACTTTTTTAGATAAAATGTTTTTTTTTGGAAGAATGGCTTAATATGAAGATTTATGAGTCCTTTAGTTTGAAAGGGCAATGTGGAATTTGATTATATGACCACTGCAGAAGAAGAAAAACGTATTTAATTGCTGAGGAGATTAGTATTTTATTTCTCTGTAAATATGATCAAATAACATCACCTGGGATGAGAATTTTTGAATGATTGGGGAACTTAAACACGAGGAGAATTTCACCTGAAGGATTTTGGACTTTATCCACACAGAGATAAGTATTTCATTAGAAGAATGACTTAATATGGAGATCTGTGAATTTTCTTCATACACTATATTTATTTTCAGATTATTATCTAACTCTAATTCACAATTTGTTTTACCAAGAATACAATAACATCACTTGGGATGGGAATTTCACCTAAAGGATTTGGGACCTTATCCATAAGGAGAATTTCACCTTAAGGATTTGAGACTTTATCCACAAGGAGATAAGTATTTCATTAGAAGAATATCTTAATATGGAGATTTGTGAACTTTCTTCATTCACAGTTCTATATTTATTTTCAGATTATTATCTAACTTCATCTCATATTTGTTTTTACTAAGAACATAAGTTTTCTCTTTAATTTTTTTTAAAGATAAAATTTACAAATTGTTGAAATCATGTACTATTAATTGGAGAGTAGTTCTATCTTAAATCTGTTTAACTGAGGTTGGGTATGTTATTATTTCTTATTGTTTTATTTAATATTTAGTTGTACAATATATATGTTAATATGTGTTATTTTTTTTATTATTATTGTTTTTTATTGTTACAGATGTCTAAATTATATTTGGTGGAAAATATGTTTACAATATATTTTGTGGGAAAAAGTATGTTGGAGGATGAGACTTAACTCTTTTGGTATGTATGTAAATTTTGTTTTAATTACAATTTTTGAATTTTGTATTATTTCGCATGTTTGAATTGTAATTTTTTATTTTTTATTATTTCGCATGTTTTGAATTGTAATTTTTTATTTTTTATTTTTGACTTTGCAGTGTATGAAGTGTCTTGAAGCCATGGGTTAGAGTCCGTAATTTTGAGTTAACAATCTTAGTTTTGTTATCATCCTAAAATGATGTGGAACTTATGTATTTTAAAGTGTAACTATTTAAACTTGATTATAATATATATATATATATATATATATATATATATATATATATATATATATATATATATTTCATAATTTTGGAATTCTTCAAAATAACAATTTATTGTCTCATATTTGATTTCTCAAAGTTGATAAAAAAGTGGCAAAGTTAACTAGTAATGAACTAATGTTTTGTATATTTTCTTTTTTACAATATATTAAATTAAGCATCAAACTCTTAAATACTTTTCTGCTATGTATTAATTTAAATGTTTCATTTTATTTTCATTTTATGTTCACTGTGGATCATCAAAAATATGATCAACTCTTAAATATTTTTCGCTATGTATTAGTTTAAATGCTTCATTTTATAAAAAATATGATCAAACTCTTAAATACTTTTCTGCTATGTATTAATTTAAATGTTTCATTTTATATTCACTGTGGATCATCAAAAATATGATCAACTCTTAAATGTGTTTTTTCTATGTATTAATTTAGATGTTTCATTTTGTCAAAAATATGATCAAACTCTTAAATACGTTTTTGCTATGTATTAATTTAAATGTTTAATTTTATGTTCACTGTGGATCATCAAAAATATGATCAAACTCTTAAATACATTTCTGCTATGTATTAATTTAAATGTTTCATTTTATGTTCACTGTGGATCATCAAAAATATGATTCTATTGACCATATCAAATAATTTTGGTGGAATAATAAAAAAAACTAAAGGAAAGATAGGCATATGAGATATGTTAAATAAATTGGTTACATAGATGCACTTAACTAATAAAAAAAACTAAAGGAAAAATTAAAGGAAAGATAGACATATGATATCATAGATCTGCACAAAACTAAAGGAAAAACTAAAGGAAAAACTAAAGGAAAGATACGCATATGAAATATCTTAAATAAATTGGTTACATAGATGCACTTAACTAATAAAAAAAACTAAAGGAAAAATATGCATATGTGATCTGTTAAATAAATTGGTTACAATAAAAAACTAAAGGAAATATATGTATATGAGATCTATTAAATAAATTGGTTACATTTAGATGCACTTAACTAATAAAAAAAACTAAAGGAAAAACTAAAGAAAACATATGCATATGAGATGTTAAAATTAATTAAAAAAAACTAAAGGAAAGATAGGCATATGATATCTGCTAAATAAATGAAAAGAAAAAATTAAAGTGAAATAATACAAGAATGTGAACTGTTATTTTTCTATTTAAGAATATGCAAAGTCAATAATACAAGAATATGAACTCTTTATATATTTAAGAATATTGCAAACTCAATAGATAGACAAGAAAAAAATGAACTGCCAAACATACAAGATTGTAACATTGCATATCTATTTAAGAATATAATATGACAACTTAGACAACATGTTAAACCATGCAAAACTTATTTGAGAATATATGGTAGTATAAAACACTTTAAACATGCAAAACCTATGCTGATATGAACTGCACTAAAAAGAAGAAATTTTCATGATCTACCAATTTCCTTTCATAAAACTTGTATTTGATTTTGGAATAAGGTAACCCATGTGGAATTCAAAGGAGGAGGTATGCATTCACGCATTTTGTTTTAGACATGCCAAAGAACAACACATGCCCCTTTTACAACTCAGATAACATGTCTGAAAGAAAATTACATTAGGAAAACGATTTGCAGGCTATGGTTTAGTACTATTCACATAAACCCACATTGTTGTAAGGGCCTTCACCTGACTTTAGGCAAGGTTGTATTAATTTTCTTAACTTTGTTAGACAAGAGATCTATTAATTACATTTAATTCACTTGACTTTAGGCAAGGTTGTAATAATTTCCTTAACTTTGTTAGAGAAGAGATCTATTAATTACAATTTAATTTTAATTTAATTTTAGTCAAGTGTTATTACAACAAGTGAAAGAGATGTTTAAATTGTTTTTAGTTACAATATTAATTTAAAAATAAAATAAAAATAAAATAAAAATTACCACTTAAAGAAGTCAATGCTCTCAAATCTAGGATAGAAGAGATGTTCAACTTTTCTTTTATTGGTGCAATAGTAATAAAAATAAAATTCTCAAGATAGAAGAGATGCAAATTAATTAGGTAATGTTTATACAATAAAATCTTGAGATAGAAGAGATGTTCAACTCTTTTTTGGTTTGTGTGATAATGATAAAATAAAATGCGCAAAATGATGTGATTGTAAAATAAAACCTTAAAATGGAAGAGATGATCAACTCTTCTTTAATTCTATCATGTAACTTCATTAAGAAAATGATAAAGATGGAAGAGATATTCACCTCAAAGTTCATATACTCAAGTAATAAAATAAAATCTCAAACTGAAAGAGATGTTTTTAACGTTTCTTTAATTTTGAGAACAATAATTAAAAAAAATATATTCAAAATAAAAGCTCGATGTTCAATTCAACTTTAATTTATATTTAATGCTTGTAAAATAAAATAAAAATCAGAATGAGTTAAAATTTGAAAACAAATATTATGACAATAGAAAATATAAAATCTATTTTAAATTTTTTAAAATTAATGCAATATTATTAAAATCAAATGGAAAAAAATACTAAGTTCAAAAAAGTAAGTGTTCAATGGAAATGGTGTTTAACAATTTTTTAGTTTAAAATAAAATGCTCACTACACAAGAGGTATACAACTCATTTTTTATTGGTGTAATGCTCATAAAATAATTTTGATTGGTGTAATGGTTGAAAAAAACAGATAAAATATGGTTGAACCATATTTTATCTGTGTTTTTTAAGAATGATCCAAAGTTTTTTCTACATGTACCCTTTTTATAAATATCCTATTTGGAAATATGGTTGAAAATAGTCAAAATAAGTCATCAAATTCTGGAATGTACATGTGTCACTTGTTTAAAAACATCGTAATGGTATTCCATCTTCAATTATTTGTTCATGATCGACTTTGGACATTTTCCATTTTCCATTTTTCTTTTTTTTTTATTGAAATTCTATTAATGTTATGCGCGTTGCACATACCAAATGACTATATTGACAACTTGTGACATCTGACTGGTAGTCTTGAAAGTGAACATGAGTATCGGTTTGATGGGTTTCTTGAAAAAAATATCTTTTCAAAACAATGGATCCTTTTTCATATATAAAACTGTTATCATCAAAATCTTCTAATAGCCTCATCTTTTGTTCTGTGTATCTTATCAAATAATATTTTACATTTTCAATGTTGTTTACAGGTGCAAACATGGCAAAAACATCTCCTGCAAATAATTGGATATATTGGAAAACAAATAATTCATGTTATATTATCACACAAGTGTAACATCTACAAGTTATTTGAAAACATTTAAACATAAAAATTACCTTCTCTAACAAGATCATAAACTCTATCACCATCAACTCACACTATAGTTTCATTTGATTCCATCTCCTCTGAGGTTGCAAGTGGAATTTTTCCTTTTACATTAGGTTCAACATGTCTCCAAGATTTAACATATCCTTCATTTTTGTTCTCACAAATATCTATGGATTGTGTATCCTCTATGCAAACTGAACAAAAACAAGACTCATTTCTTCTATCAAACACAAACCCATTTTGAAAACATTTTGTTTTAACTGAATGTATTTTTTGTGTCCCAGATATTGTACTGGAATCATATGGGATTGATCTATTTACATCTTTGATTTCAACATACCAAAAAAACCTGCAAAAGACAATTAATCGTTAACTTGAAATCTCTCAAGAAAATGATTGAAGATTGAATATAAATTTGAACATGTTCAAATTTATATATCCTGTGTACATACATGTAACATTTATATATAGACACACATGCGCACATCCCTTGACGGATTATATTCATGGATTAGCTCCATTTTGCACCATTGAATAACTTGTTCAGCGAATTCAAATCGATTGGCATGAGGGTTCAACTGATACCTTCAAAGTGCTTGTTTTATACATGCCCTTGCACCGTCATGCTCTCCTTTTCCATGACCAGTCTCAAAACAATTCGAACAATGTGTAATGTTAATTTTTTTATGAAGACGACATAACCAATAGAATGATCGAGAAGATTTGAACTAACCCGCACACCCATCTAACCATATCCAATGTCGATCAAATCTGATTTCGCGTTCTTTCAATGAATCATAAAATTTATCAAAACAATGTTGTACATAATGTGTGTTGTGTGCTCGAACATCACTTATATAAAAGTGATATTCTTTAATAACATGTCGATTGTCATTGGTGCTTTCTATGTTATCAAGACTCCATTGAGCATGTCTATATAGAACGTGGACAAATATCGTGACTAGATCAGAATGATAATATTCACTCTGTATTTATTTTTGTGCAGTGAATGTGTAATTCTCTGCAAAATCAACTACAGACAAAATTGTCCCTGGTGGAAACACTTCAAGGGATTGTTTGAATTGTAGATCTTTCCATTGAGCTCTATGTGAATGCTTTGTGTATTTATATATTTATTCCTCAAACTTCTTCAAAAAATCTATCACGCAGATTTTATCTACCTTCAAATCAATCCCTTTGGAAATAACATTTGAAGAATGTGGAGTCGTGCTGCTCATATATTCATATTTCTTCCAATTGACTCTTATATTAGAAAATGATTGATCATTCATATCAATATGATGATTTGAATGAAACAAACTTAGATTTCCACAACGATCACATTTATTTCCACCAACACATTTTTTTTGTAAAATAAATCATCATCTTCTCTTTCACATAGAATTTCAAATATAAAAACATGGAATGTGGAAGGAGGAGGTGAACCTGGCCATAAAGTTTTACCAAAATCCAAAAAAGTGTCATAATACAACTCAAATTCCACTGATAATGACAACAACAAGTGTCACGGACAGTAATGGGTCTAACAAACCATGGTTTTTGTTGCACAAATGCATTGATAGAAATTTTAACTTCTTTGTGCTCTTCTTTGAACTTATTGAACGACTCTATTTGTGTCATTGGCAATATATGTTTTGGATGCTCTTCATATTTTTTTCGTGATATTCTTCATCACAACACATCCCTTGTATGTGGTGAAACATGATATTCTTCCAACCAACAATTACGGGCCAATTCTTTAACATTGTCTGCAAGTCTATCTTTGTAGGGATGTCTAGAAATCACTGTCCAACAAGCCAATTCATCATTTACATCTATTTGCAATCAAAATTTTCTATGTTTTTGCAATGTTTTTCTTGGCGTTCCCATCGTTTTTTCCATGTGTTGTGTCAAACAATCTTTTATATTGCTCCCTAAAACAATTGTTGTTTGTAACATTCTATGTGCAACACGGACATCTTCTTTTCAAGATTTTCCAAAATCTTTTAATACACTAGTTATATTGTTAAAGAAATTTTGTTAAACCTTTGTCTCCTTTGTCGACTTTTGAATACCTAATAATGTTGTAGCTTCTTTTAACTTTCTTGACTTCATTAGACAAAGTAAAAGTTGAGCTTGTATTGTCACTGATTCATCTTTAAAAAAAGTATTATACATATTCTTAGTTCGATATCTTATATAATGCTTAGATTTTTTCTTCCCAAATTTATCAGTATCAACATTTTCTAATATTTCATCATCAATGTTGATAGATTCTCCTGCATATTTCAATTTAAATTTTATATTAAAAAACATAACTTGAACACAAATTGACTAAATTATATATACTTGAGTGTTCATCTTGTATTAATCTAAATTTATGTACATACCTATAGGTGATTCGTCTGCTGATTCAATTTCGATTTCAATGTCTTCTGCTTTAATTTTGGTTTCAACGCCTTTTGCTTCAATTTCGGTTTCAACGTCTTCTTCGACATTATGAGACAAATCTATTTATGTTTTTTGAAAAACATCAAATTGTAATTACAATCAATTATATTATTTTAAGTATTTTAAATTTGAATTCTATACTTTGAATTCTATACTTTCTGAATATAGTCCCAATGTGTCTCGTGTGCTCGATCATCATATGTGCATGCATACCTGGTTGAACTTATTCTTGTCAAAAATCTCTATTGAGATTATCATCGTTTCTTTCTTCAATATTTGCACGTTCTTGTTTCTTTCTCCGATAAATCTCTTTCCTTTGTTCGATTTGACGAGTATCATCTCGAGTGCGATCAAATTTTATCTTGCGCAAACTTTTGTTTCCCATGACTTTTATAGTTATCTGTAAAAGATATGTTCAACAAAGAATTCACCTTGAAAAAATGCTCAACATTTATCTTTCAACATATAAATTGTTATTCCAATAAAAACTTGAACAAACATCANTTTGCTTCAATTTCGGTTTCAACGTCTTCTTCGACATTATGAGACAAATCTATTTATGTTTTTTGAAAAACATCAAATTGTAATTACAATCAATTATATTATTTTAAGTATTTTAAATTTGAATTCTATACTTTGAATTCTATACTTTCTGAATATAGTCCCAATGTGTCTCGTGTGCTCGATCATCATATGTGCATGCATACCTGGTTGAACTTATTCTTGTCAAAAATCTCTATTGAGATTATCATCGTTTCTTTCTTCAATATTTGCACGTTCTTGTTTCTTTCTCCGATAAATCTCTTTCCTTTGTTCGATTTGACGAGTATCATCTCGAGTGCGATCAAATTTTATCTTGCGCAAACTTTTGTTTCCCATGACTTTTATAGTTATCTGTAAAAGATATGTTCAACAAAGAATTCACCTTGAAAAAATGCTCAACATTTATCTTTCAACATATAAATTGTTATTCCAATAAAAACTTGAACAAACATCAATTACCTTATTCAACAAAAACCAAAAAGATTATTTGAAACTTTGTTTAAGTGCTCTAGAAAACCATCATGTATTGATATCAATCCTTCGATTAAATCTATGGAACAAAGGGAAGAAATAAAGAAAGAAAATAATACAACTGCAATCAGTAATAGAAATGCTTTGAAATCCCTATCCCCGAGCATATATCTATCTGTCCATCCGATGAATTGTGTTAAATGTTCGGTTGAAATACTATTTATATTATTTGGCACGAAATGAAACGATGCGACATGTCGTTTCATTTTTTCTGACCGACGAAATTCTCTCAACAACCTTTCGGCCAAAAGAAGGTTTTTTCGGTCGAAAACCTTGGAAACCACTCAGTTTTGATGGTTTCCGTTAGATCTTAGTCTTTCTTCCGAAATATTAGTTTTTCGGCCGAAAAAATGAAATTGGGACTGAAAACAAAAACCAAAGAATTTCCCCAAGCTTACCTGAACTTCGAAGGTTGTGAACTCCTGCAAATACTGAGAATTTGGTTTCGAAAATGACACCAACATTTCCAAAATTGAATCTGCTTTCAATTCTTATAATTTGTTTTAATTTTATTTACTTTTATCTAATTTATTTAAGTTAAAAAAAACACTACATAATATTTTCAGTAGACATTATGATTCGGTGAAATGAAATATTGGTATCTCTAAAAATATACAGTGAAAAAATTGGAAAAATATATATTTATAATCCTTAAACTGTTCTTTTCAAAAGGGTATATTTAGATTTTAGTTTTAAGTAAAAATTAAGATAGATACAAGGTGTAGAAAAACATGTGGTTAAAATCTGCAACGTTTATAGCTTGGTCAACTTCAAAAAAATCTAGAAATTATAATATTCATCTGTTAGATTCAAAATTATAGTCATAATAAAATAAAGTCTCTATAGATTGTTGTAGTATATTTTGTTTCTTAAAAATATAAGTTTAATAATAGATACATTCTTGTAGAAAAAATGGTGCAGATCCCCAGCCCTCAGGCCGAAGTCCGCTCTCAGGATCATTCAATCACTCCTCCGAGCTTCAAAATCTCTTTTGATTCCTTGTTGGAATCTCAATTTCCCGATCCACAGGTCCTTATTCTTACCTCATGGTCTTCTGTACACGACCATGAAATTCCGGTTTCAGGACTCAGAGAGTTCTAATGTCAAGAACCTTTGTCCCCTTGATCTTCCAAATACCGAAATGCTGAAATGTCGAAAAGAATTTAGTCAACAATTATCCCCTGGGCTATGTCTTGGTCCCTGCGACTCTACTCCATATGACCACAATTCTATTCCCTTCAGGACTTATCAATGCGAGAGCCCAACCTCTTGTCAATGGAACTCCTGAATTCCTGATTTCCAATTTCCTGAAATGGCCTTTGTCACATTAGCCCCTCCTGGCTATGCCTTGATCCAGGTGACCACTCCTCATAAGACCTCTGTCCTATTTCGAGGTTTCCCGGTGTGTAACTCCCGGTCCCTTGTCCTTTCGACTCCCGAAATGCCGATACCCGGAATGCTGAAATGTTATTCTCCCCGGGTATTCTCCTTTCGCGCTTTCGGAATTTCAAACACCGAAAGACCTCTGAGTCCTTACCCTCGGAAATCTCGGAGCCCTGAACCCCGATACACCAACTTGACGCCTGCTGGAAATACTTTTGGGATTTCGCATCTCGGGTTCTCCATATGCAAGACTCATTCTTACCTCTGCTCCTTGTCACTTCCGGTATCCGAATCCCCGAAGTACCCTTCCTTTCGGGACTTTCCCCAAAATCCTGGATTGTTTCTACGTGTCCTCCCTCAGATGGATGGTCCTTGTCGTTTCGCGATTTCGTGACTTATGACCCCCTGTGACACAATCTCCTCTGTCAAATTGAATCCCCGTTAACCGAAATCCCAATGGAGTCTCGATCTATGCCACGTGTCCTCCATGCATGGACAATCCTGATTGTTTTGGGACTTCACCAGGTGCGAAGTCGAGAAAGAAAAAAAAATCCTTCCTCTGTGTTTCCCGTGTCCGATTCCCTGAAAAGGGTGATCTCATGAGACGTGTCCTCCCTCATATGGACGACTATGATCTTTTCTCTATTTCAGGACTTTCACCATGGAGTGTCCTGACCTTTGTCAACAAGACCCTCGAAATCCAGAAGTCCGAAATCCTGATGTCCTCACTCTTTCGAAACTTTTGTGTCTGCTACTCTGTGAGTGAGGGTTTAAACCTCATGTCGCTCTTGACAGATCTGACGGCTGTCGGCTATTTTGAGCGAGATCCAATGGCTCAAAATCTCTTCTGTCCTGCGCACTCCTCCACTGCTCCCTGGATGTGGAAACTTCAACAGTCCAGATCTCTTCGGCTAATCCGACAACAATTGTGCTCCACCTGAGCTTACGTGCTTTCTTCTTGACTTAGAAGAATTCTCCAAGTGCAAAATACCTCAACCTTTTCTCCTCTCCTCTGCGAACTCTTTACCTTGAGTCTCGCTTGCTTACATAAAAACACTCTCCCTCCTGAGATTTCCTATTACTCAGAGTCATAAGGAACTCAGTCCTTTTACCCTTTCTCCTTCAGATGGAGAATCTAATGCCCTCCTGACACTCCTTAGATCAAGAAATCGCTTGTTGAGTTTGCAGGGTGTTCAACAACCCTGTGAAGATCCTTCTCCTTGGACTCTTCTTCAAATCCAAAACTCAAAGAGTTCTTTCTGTGCTCTCTGGCCCCTACTCAATGCCCTCCTGGCAGAGTGTCTAGAATCCTCAGTGATTCTGACTTCTTTTGAACTCACAACAGATTTCTTCCTCATCACTCTGTGCCTATGCTCAATGCCCTCCTGGCAGAGCCTTATAGAATGTTGGACAACTGAGAGGGGGGGGGTGAATCAGTTGTTACCGTGCTTAAACAATTATGCTTCTTTTAAACTCTTTACTGAAACATTGAATGGTGATCACAATAATGTACTGAAATAAACAATGGCACATTTAGCATCAATCACATATATGAGAAACACAGAGATAGATATTTCCCGAGGAAACCCATACAGGGTAAAAACCTCTTTTTGTTTATATGATAAGTAATAGTTACATTATTTACATTATCATACATATGAGCACCAACTCATAATGAGGCTACAACCTTTATTTTGCAAGTTGCAACTTGTTGAGAGTACCAACTCTCTATTTTTCTCTAGCACCCACTAGAAGGAAGCACCAACTCCCTGGTTTCTCTAGCACCAACTAGAAGGAAGCACCAACTC
>SNQJ01S0029157.1:22731-42549 GCA_010110895.2 Picea sitchensis
GTAATAGTTACATTCTTTACATTATCATACATATGAGCACCAACTCATAATGAGGCTACAACCTCTGTTTTGCAAGCTGCAACTTGCTAAGAGTACCAACTCTCTGTTTTTCTCTAGCACCCACTAGAAGGAAGAACCAACTCCTTGGTTTCTCTAGCACCAACAAGAAGGAAGCACCAACTCCCTGGTTTCTCTAGTACCAACTAGAAGGAAGCACCAACTCCCTATGTTCAAGCACCCACTTGAACCTCTGAGGACACCAGTCCTCCCTAGCACCTCCCTACCACCCTGTTTTATAAATATTTGCTACTGAAACTCTTTACAGTGATATAATGTTCAACAATGGCTTGCCAGACTCATCATTGTTCTACTGCATTTCGTTGCTCTATCTTCCTCACTGCCTTCCTGCACACATGACTCACGTTGTTTGTTCTTTTGATTTTTATGCTTTGTGCGCTATCTCCATTCACTCCATAGTTCCTCTTCTATTCAATTCAGTTGTTGCACTCTCCTTCTTCTTCACACATGAATCACCTTTAACAACAACAACCACAACAACTCCAACAACAACAAAAACCACATCTCTTCTCTGTACTGTGTATTTATAGATTTTGTGAACCTTGTGCATGCAATGCACACAATACCTTTGCATACTCACACTGCACCGATATCCTCAACAACTCAAGTTCTCTGTCTAATCATCATGGTAACTCTTCAGCTTCTTTGACGGTTTTACCACGCATTCAGCATCACTGGGTGTTCTGCTGAGATTCCTCGGCCTCTCTGGTAGTTTAGACTCTTCGTCTTCTCTGTGACAGTCGATCTCACCTTCTCTGTTCCAGTTACAGGCTTCAATCATCATCTAGCTTTCAATCGCCTCCATGAGCATCTTCATCCCTCTTGAAGATTCCCAGAGACTCTTCATCTCCTCTGTCAATCACCCCGAAGTGTCTTCGAGTCCTCTGGCATAAACCATCAGTGGTTTCTGGAAGTTACACTGTGACGTGCAATAGTATCCCTCCGATATCCTTCAGTTTCATCTGCATCGTTAGATTATCTCTGAAGGATATTGTCATGATTCATGCATTTCGCACTTTCGCAATTCATAGATTCTATGATGAGGCATATTGACTCTTCATGTCGCGAGCTCCGAAAAGGAGCTTGGCTGCTCTAGCTCCCTCCTCTACATGACCACAGGCGGTGACCACTGGTTATAGCGACATTTCACCTTTTCGGTATTTCGACATTTGTACCAGACACGATCCCTGAAATTCCAAGGCGAAGCTTATTTGCACTAGGTCCTTCCTCCACGTGACCACAGGCAGTGACCACTGTCTGCACTAAAAGGCACTGCGAATTCATGATCTTCATCGAATCTGATTGATGGTCCACGATCTCGATGAATCAACGGTCCAGATATTTTTGAGATCTTGTATCTCACTGTTCCTTAGATGGAGGCTCTTGTCACTGCAAGTCGCGATATGCGAAACTCTAGGATGGAGCTCAGATCGACGGTCCACGTTCTAGGTGATCTGACGGTCCTGATCTTTTCACAATCTTGCATCTCACTGTTCCTTAGGTGGAGGCTCTCGTCAGTCCAAGTCGCAATAGGTGAAACTTTGAGATAGAGCTCAGATCAACGGTCCACGTTCTTGGTGATCCGACGGTCCTGATCTTTTCATGAATTCGCATATCGCGATTCCTTAGATGGAGGTTCTTGTCACTCCAAGTGGTGATAGGCAAAGCTCCAAGATGGAGCTTAAATCAACGGTCTAGAACCCTTGGTGATCTGATGATCTAGATATTATCGTGAGTTCGCATCTCGCGATTCCTATGATGGAGGTTCTCGTCACTCCAAGTTGCGATAGGTGAAGCTCCGAGATGGAGCTTAGATCAATGGTCCAAAACCCTTGGTGATCTGACGGTCCAGATCTTATCGTGAGTTCACATCTCACGATTCCTGTGATGGAGGGTCTCATCACTCCAAGTCGTGATAGGCGAAGCTACGAGATGGAGCTCAGATCAACGATCCAGAACCCTTGGTGATCTGACGGTCCAGATCTTATCGTGAGTTCACATCTCACAATTCCTATGATGGAGGGTCTCGTCACTCCAAGTCGCGATACACGAAGCTCCGAGATGGAGCTTAGATCAATGGTCCAAAACCATTGGTGATCTAACAGTCCAGATCTTATCGTGAGTTCGCATCTCGCGATTCCTATGATGGAGGGTCTCATCACTCCAAGTCGCGATACGCGAAACCCTGAAATGGAGTCTTTGACATGCTCTGATCTTCTGCCACGTGTCCCTCTTGGATAAATGGTCAAGATTTTATCGAGACTTCGCAACTCCATGAGCCTTCGTTGTGCCTGATCAACGGTCCATATTTGGACTCGATCTAACGGTTGAGATTATTTCTTGATTTCACATATCGCGAGTTCGAAAGGTGAAAGGCTGGAGAATTTCATGTCGTTGACTTTCCAATCAACGAAATGTTGATCTGTGTCCACATATCCTGCCCGTAGATGGACGGTCCACCTTCTTTCGAGATTTTGTATACCCACTTCTCCTTGTATTTTAATGAATGTGCAAGTTCTCCCTGATCCAACGATGGTCAGATCTTACGCTCATATCTGACTGCTAAGAAATGTCCTCCTCTTCTGCGCGTTCTTCTTGTCTGAATTCATTTCTAATGGTCATCGGGGATTTTGAATAAGATCCAACGTTCACTGTTGATCATCCTCTTCCATTATCACTGCGCTACTGATCATGCTGATATTTTCCATCATTGTTCTTGCCATCAATGACAAGGTCACTCCCAATTGTAAACCTTCCAACAATCCTCTGCACTATCTCTTCTGAACTTATCGATCTTTCTCTGCAGCGTCTTCCTCAAATACTTCTGATACTTCTTCTTGTACTCATGCCATCTTCCCTGCTATACTTGCCATCAATGACAAGCATACGTTGCCTATTAAACATTTTCCAACACATAACTCCTCAGAGATTCTGTCTCCTTACTGTGTCTTCCTCTACACAGTCTTGCCTCCAAGGTATTCAACAACCTTGAGGTCTTCCTCTGAGCTAATGATTTCAGCTACTATGCCCTCCTGGCACGCCTTTTACTGAACCCACAGAATTCAGAAATGCACTCTCTGTGCATGACTATCAGAACCTGTAGTGTTCTATCACACCCTCTTGGTGTGAAGACTCAAAGACCTCTAACCCTGGAACCAAACAACCCCTACAAATGCATACCTACAACATACATCTACGACATATAAAGAACACATATAAACATTCATTCAACATAGAAAAATACTCGCAGGAAAAACTGCTTCTGTTTGTATTAATAAAAATGCCTCTTTACAAAGGTGTTCTGAGCACGAACTTCAACAGAGTCTTGGATCCTTCTCAACTCTCTCCACATACTACTTCTATGCTTTTTTTTTTCTACTTTTCCACCAACTAACTTACAAAAAAGATTCAAAGATCTTTTACATGAGGGGGCTCTTCGAGCTCTTCCCTCCAATCTACCTACCCTATTCAATTTCATTGAATGGGATGTCTAATCCAGAATCAGATCTAGATTTCATCCTTACAAACATTCAAGGCTCCCTACATCTATGCCTGCGCAAAGTGCGGCTTTACGTCTCAACAGCCTTACATTCATTTAATTACATTCAAATTCAAATTTGAAATGAGGGTTGTACCTCTCTTCATTGAATACGTGCACTGACCTGGGCTGGATGGTTGGCTGATTGACGTGGAGAGATGCTCCTGCATCATACTCCTTAGCTGCAAAATTCATGAGCTTCTTCTCATGAGCTTCCCATCTCAGCTATTGAAATCCTCCTGGATCCCAAACAAATTTCTGGAGTTGTTCATCTGCTCCATCTCTCTGTTGTTTCTGCTTCTGTTGCGCTGCTACTGCTACGGCTTTTCTTCCTAGCTTCTCCTTACTGGCAGTCTCTGCTGACTCTACCATCAACCTCTTTATATTCTCGATCACTTCGTCCAGTTGCTCCAGTGGCTGGCTCTGTTCATGCAGTCTCCTCTGTTGCAAAATTTTTCTGCAGATGGATAGATCATAATGATCTCCCATGCCATCATCTTCATATGTTCCCAACCTCATCTGTTGGATGTGCATACCGTGCACTATCACCCTTCTCTCCAAGGATTCAATCTATTCACACAGATCAGAAAATATCATGCTGTCTGCTTCTTCTTCTTCTTATTTTGCATGCTCCAATGTTGCAGTCTTTTCAGCTTCCTGGTTGAAAGTATTGAGCCACTCCTCAGAATGCTCATCTTCTTCTTCTTCTTGGGCATCTTCTAACACCTTATCCAATTCTTCTTTGACAGTCGTAGTTGGATGTCTTTCTACTATTGTCGCTCTTCCATCAACAACACAAATCCTCACCCCAACTGGGTTATGTGGCAGGAATATCTGAATTCCCCCAATCATTAAAAGATTCCTCTGATCTTCCTTCTCTATCAGCTGCATCTGCTGATCCAACTCCATCTCTAATATCGTCTTCTCTGTCATCTCCTCAGGCTAATTTAAACTCACCTCTGAGTTTGTGAGACTCTCAAACAATCCCATTTATGTTCCCATAACCACCTGGAAAATTGGAAACTTTTTGTTGCCCTCCTGGCAGTCCATGAGATCCCGCAGTGACCTCACCTCATTGCTCTCTTGGCAACGTGAAATTCCCTGGTTGTCCTCCTGACAGTTCGTGAGATCTCGCAGAAATCTTAACTCCTTGCCCTCTTGGCAATTGGGAATTTCCTGGTTGTCTTCTCGATAGCCCTTGAGATCTTCCATTGATCCCAATTCATCCTCAACATCACTGAGATTTCTCCCAGTCTCTGGTTCACATACTTGAACCATTTCCTCTAGTCTGTTGAGGTTCTCAGCATGCATCAACCATATTTTCAACAACTTATGCTATCTTTTAGCCATCAACTCCTTGACTGGCCATTTTTCTTTTGTCCTTATGGGCCATTCATATACCCATCTCGAATTGGCATTTTGATGCATCCCAAATGCAAGTTCATCCATTCTCGCACTCATATCGGTGAGTTCTTCATCTCATTCAGCTCTACTTATCATCTCTGGGTCCTTCTTTCCAACACTCGTATAGCCTTTAGTAGCCATCTTGTTGTTCCTGTCTGCCCTCCAGGCTAACCTGTTGTTACCCTGCAACAGTCATCTACAGAGTCTTCAACACTTTGCTTTCTTCTCCTCGCTTCACCTGAAATATATATATGAAATCCTTCTCTGATACCACTTGGCGTAGATCCCCAGCCCTCAGGATGAATTCCACTCTAAGGACCGTTCAATCACTCCTCTGAGCTTCAAAAGCTCTTTTGATTCCTTGCTGGAATCTCAATTTCCCGATCCACAGGTCCTTCTTCTTACCTCATGGTCTTCTATACACAACCATGAAATTCGGGTTTTAAGACTCACAGAGTTCTGATGTTGAGAACCTCTGTCCCCTTGATCTTTCGAATATCGAAATGTTGAAATGTTGAAAAGGCTTTAGTCAACAATTATCCCCTAGGCTATGTCTTGTTCCCTGCAACTCTACTCCATATGACCGCAGTCCTATTCCCTTTGGGACTTATCAATGCGAGAGCTCGACCTCTTGTCAACGGAACTCCCGAATTCTCGATTTCTGATTTCCTGAAATGGACTTTGTCACATTAGCCCCTCCTGGCTATGCCCTGATCCAGCTGACCACTCCTCATAAGACCTCCGTCCTATTTTGGGGTTTCCCGGTGTGTAAATCTCGGTCCCTTGTTCTTTCGACTCCCGAAATGCCGATATATGGAATGCCGAAATGCTATTCTCCCCAGGTATTCTCCTTTCGCGCTTTCAGAATTTCAAACACCAAAAGACCTCTAAGTCCTTACCCTCAAAACTCTCAGAGTCCCGAACCCTGATACGTTAACTTGACGCCTGTTGGAAATCCTTTCGGGATTTTGCGTCTCGGGTTCTCTAGATGCAAGACTCCTTCTTACCTCTACTCCTTCTCACTTCCGGTATCCGAATCCCTGAAGTACCCTTCCTTTCGGGACTTTCCTTGAAATCATGGATTGCTGCTACGTGTACTCCCTCAGATGGACGGTCCTCGTCATTTTTTAATTTCGCAACTTATGACCCCCTGTGACACAATCTCCTCTGTCAACTTGAATCCCCGGTAACTGAAATCCCAGTGGACTCTCGATATCCTCCACATGTCCTCCACGGATGGACGGTCTTTATCGTTTCGGGACTTCACCAGGTGCGAAGTCGAGAAATAAAAAAAAATCCTTCCTCTGTGTTTCCCATGTCTGATTCCCTGAAGTGGGTGATCTTGCGACACATGTCCTCCCTCAAATGGGCAGCTGCAATCTTTTCGCTATTTCGGGACTTTCACAGTGGAGTGTCCTGACCTTCGTCAACAAGACCCCTAAAATCCCGAAGTCCGAAATCCCGATGTGCTCACTCTTTCGAAACTTTCATGTCCGCTACTCTGTGAGTGAGGGTTTAAACCTCATGTATCTCTCTACAGATCTGATGGCTGCCGGCTATTCTAAGCGAGATCCAACGGCTCAGAATATCTTCTATCCTGCATGCTCCTCCATTGCTCCCTGGATGTGGAAACTTCAACGGTCTAGATCTCTTCGACTGATTCGACGAAAGTTGTGCTCCTCCTGAGCTTACGCGCTTTCTTCCTAACTTGGAAGACTTATCCAAGTGCAAAAGGCCTCAACCTTTGCTCCTCTCCTCTGCGAACTCTTTACCTTGAGTCTCGCCTACGTACATGAAAACACTCTCCCTCCTGAGCTTTCTTATTACTTAGAGTCGTAAGGAACTCGGTCCTTTTACCCTTTCTCCTTCAGATGGAGAATATGATTCCCTCCTGGCACTCCTTAGCTCAAGCAATCTCTTGCTGAGTCTGCAGGGTGTTCAACAACCCTGTGAAGATCCTTCTCCTTGGACTCTTCTTCAAATCCAGAACTCAAAGAGTTCATCCTGTGCTCTCTGGCCCCTACTCAATGCCCTCCTGGAAGAGTGTCTAGAATCCTCAATGATTCTGACTTTTGTTGAACTCACAACAGAGTTCTTCCTCAGCACTCTGTGCCTGTGCTCAATGCCCTCCTGGAAGAGCCCTACAGAACTCCTCAAAGATTTTGTCTCCTTATTGTGTCTTCCTCTACACAGTCTTTCCTCCAAGGTATTCAACAACCTTGAGGTCTTCCTCTGAGCTAATGATTTCAGCTACTGTGCCCTCCTGACATGCCTTTGTCCGAACCCGCAAAATTCAGAAATTCACTCTTTGTGCATGGCTATCAGAACCCGCAACGTTTTTTCACACCCTCCTGGTGTGAAGCCTCAAATACCTCTAACCCTGGAACCAAACAACCCCTGCAAATGCATACCTACAACATACATCTACGACATATAAAGAACACACATAGACATTCATTCAACACAGAAAAATACTCGCAGGAAAAACTGTTTCTGTTTGTATTAATAAAAATGTCTCTTTACAAAGGTGTTCTGAGCACGAACTTCAACAAAGTCTCGACTCCTTCTCAACTCTCTCTGCATACTACTTCTATGCTTTTTTTTTTCTGCTACTTTTCCACCAACTAACTTACAAAAAAGGTTCAAAGATCTTTTACATGAGAGGGCTCTTCGAGCTCTTCCCTCCAATCTACCTACCCTATTCAATTTCATTGAATGGGTTGTCTAGTCCAGAATCGGATCTAGATTTCAGCCTTACAAACATTCAAGGTTCCCTACATCTATGCCTGGGAAAAGCGCGACTTTACAGCTTAACAACCTTACATTCATTTAATTACATTCAAATTCAAATTTGAAATGAGGTTTGTGCCTCTCTTCATTGAATGTGTGCACTGACCTGGGCTGGCTAGCTGGTTGATTGACGTGGAGAGATGCTCCTGCATCAAAAAAGTAACTCATTATCATTCCTTTCATGTTTAAGGAACATATTGTTAAACAATTGTCAAATTGACATATCAAATCGTGATAAAAAAAAATTGAAAAATAGTCTTTGAAAATCTAACACAATTCTTCACAAGTTTTGTTTTTACTGTAAAGTGAAATTCTAAATAAAAAAAATACTTTTGTATGTCGGAAGTTAAAGAACTTGTGAAAATACCATTTTTTTCTCATAAAACAAGCAAAAGTGTAACCCATCTTCATGATTTCACCCAATGAACAGATATATTAAGCACATTATCTATAGCTATTACTGTATCTATTGGTAAAACATAGTAGTAATGAAATCGCCGTAGTAATTATACTCAATGCTAATCAATCAAAGGGCAATTCAAATCGCAGTAGTAGAAATAAAATGCTAATCAATCGTATTGGTAATGAAATCACCATTCAAAAGATAATCAAATCTAGCAGTAGTAATAATAAAATCCAACTAATGAAATCGCCATTCAAAAGATAATCAATCCAGCAGTAGTAATAATAAAATCCAACTAATCAAATCGCCATTCAAGATAATCAAATTGTCATTCAATATGATATCGTTGTGTAACATATATCGTTGTAAATTAAGTACATGATATTGTTGTATATTAAATATATGATAATGTTGTATATCAACAATATGATATGGATGTCTATTAAATGTATGATTTCTCCATCTATTAAATACATGGTATCGTTGTCTATTCAATACATGATATTGTTGTCTATAAATTATATGATAATGTTGTCTAATAAATGGAAATTGCAGAGTTTATTTCTGAGGAGGACACATGGATTATTCATAACAGAAAACAAAGAGATAAATTAAATTCAGAGATTAAACATTTAACAAAAACGCAGAGAATCAAGCCCCAAATCACTGAGTGGGTACGGTGTAAATAACTGAGATAAACTGGGTGAAATTATTGGGTCAAAAATATATATGTGACAACCACTACAACGCATTCACACTCAACCATAAATTAGCTGTCATTCATATGCAAAAACATTGTCTATTATATATGTGATAATGTTGTCTATTCAAAAACGCAGTCATACACATGATAACACACTGTCTATGACAAATACACAGTCACAACAGGCAAAAACAAAGAGACAATCATTCAAATAGAAATGCAGAGATTTATCATTCAACAAACGTAGACTCTAGAGATAAAATTCTGGGAAGGACATAGGGATTATGCATAAAAGAAAAACGCATAGATCAACAATTAATCATAATAGAAAAACGTAGAGATAAGTAAGGGACAGATGGCTAGGCCAAAATTTATCCTTCACTGATTATCCATGCATAGGAAAGAAGGACATTTGAATCTAAATCTTTAACACCAAAGTGAAAGAGAGTCGATTTGACTCTTGGTCGACTGCTCAGGCACAGACTAATAACTTAAAGGATAAGGGACAGATGATAAAAACACATTTTTTTCTTCATATTAAAACAATAAAAACAAACCCAGAGAAGTCATTGCAATTAGAGTTTGGGTTCGACATGGGAAATCAATTCAAAATAAAACAACCATAAGGTTGGGATGACTTTAAGTTATCTGATCATAAACGTTGGGCTCATTAAGACAATTTGCTGAAAGCTAAAATGAAATCTCTGGATAGTGTTACACTAAATAAAACATAAACTTTAATACATTAGAAATACATTACTGAAGGCGCAGGAACAATATTTAAAATACCATTCAATACAAATATACACTTGTGTACCGTAGCCAAATGAGAAAGATTCTAAGTCATTGTCCCACGCGTGCTCCATCCAGCGCCCGCTTGCCGATCGATGTGACCTCACCAGTACCTCCCAGCCAATGCTAGGGGTACTCTTATTCCCCCTGATCCCCTCGAGCCACAAAAGGGCCACAGAAACAATACCAGAGAATGTTATCACCAAGATCGCCTCGCAAGGTCGAGCTACCACTCATTACCTGAGATGGGTATCCCAACTCCCACAAGAGAAAGTTCAGTCAAGATAAAATTTCAGCAGCGTAATGTTACGCAAAAACATGTGATCCATACTCCTCCTCTGCCATCTCTTTTATAGAGTTTTCAAGTAATTAGTTTCCCAAATTCCCATTACATTCCTTTTTCATTTAATTACTTTCGAAAAACTTCCCTCATACACATGTCGTTCGATCCCCTAGTTGCACCAGAAAATCAATTTGATTAGTTAATTAATTATTCCTATTTCCCTCACCCACCTAAAATCATTCCTAAAAATGATCCTCGATGTCCCAATATTCCCTTACAAATCTTAAATGACTTACGCCTTACCTATATCCTAGTTGAGTTCATAAATAGAAAGTCCCAAAGGCTAGATTCCTTACTAAGTTAGACATTCAACTTTTTCTTTAAGTCTCCCCTTTTCTTTAGGTTTCCATTTTTCCTTAAGTTTCCTTTTTCTTTTAAGTTTCCCCCTTTTTCCTTTTTAACTAAAAATCAATTTAGCATGTGTAGAAAAAAACAACCATTTACCCTCTTTTGTTTTTAACAAAAAATTAATTTAGCAAATGTAGATAAAAACAACCATTACCCACTTTTTTTTAAATTTAATCCTCCATTATATTTTTACTTTAATAATTAAAGTTTGAATTTCTTTACCCCCTTCTTTGTTATATGTCTAATTATTTTTGTTCAGAGGTTTTTCTTAGACCTAGGTTTTAAATTTGCTAGGTTGGGCGACATTTTTAAGGGAATTTTTTTTTTTAAACTTTACTGATCATATCATTCATTTTAAGGCCGACTAGGTCCTAAGGGGGCATAGTTTTCTAGGAACTAGGTTTATTCACTTACCAGTTAAAATCACGACGTACCCTTCAAGACGCACTATGTGGTCCAAGGGTGCCACTCGCCTCTTTCCATTTTATTTGCACGACGTGCCCTTCAAGACGCACTACGTGCTCCAAGGGGGCCACTCGCCTCTTTATGTTTTATTTACACGACGTGCCCTTCAAGACACACTACATGCTCCAAGGGTTCCACTTGCCTCTTGACAAATTTGGTAGACGTCAAACCTCTAGAGTCAATATTTTGCTAGGTGATTTTGTGGGAGACTAAGGGCCTCTAAGGAATAAGGCCCCTATCTTATTACGCATCCATTAGAATCATCGTGAGAGACTGTCACAGTATTCCCTCACAACATCGTGGGTCTTCTCGAACTAGGTAATCATTAACCTACAGTTTGAGCCATGTCGAGAGTTCTAGTAGGTTGTGGAAGGGTTGCTGCCACACCTCTCCCTCAAATTCTATGGTTGTTGTGCATGACCCCTCTACTCCATATGTGAGTCTGGTCGACAAGCTATCGTTAGCATGCATCCATCAACGAATCATGTCAGCAATAATAATCAATTATCATAACATCTAATCATATATACATATGTCACATCAACAACATTCAAACCCTAACAGTCCACTCCATGACTTGATCCGGAGTCCAAGGGTTTTCATCGATGCCTCTGCATCCTCAATGTCCAGAGTCCTGCACACTTAGGAGAACCCAGTCAATAGGACCTATCTATGTAAATACAACATAATAACATATCATCAAATACACATTATCTCATAATCATAATCAAAACAACCAATAGTATAATAGCCCAGATCACTTGCATGCAAGTGTCCTCAAAGAATAAGTTCGCTCAGTGCGTGCAAGATCGAGATGTTACATACACCCCCTCTTGTTTTAAACTTCATCTTGAAGTTTCAAAGTATATAAGTGTCGAAATAAGTGTATTAGAATATCATAGGTCTAGCTATCAAACAAAAATGGAAATTGCTGACGCATATGATATGCATCCTCCCAGGTCGTCGAGTGAAGACTATAGTTGTTCGACGTCGTAGTTGTCGAATGTGATGGTCCAGGATGCATATTGGCTCCACCACGAGTGCACCTTCATCAGATACCTACAAGGAACTCATCTCAATAACATGTGTAGCATCACTAATATAATGTCTCAGAATAGATACATGAAAAACATCATGCATATGCCTCAAAGAATCAAGAAAGGCTAGTCGATAGGCCACGAGCCCCTTCTTTTCCATAATCTCGAAAGGTCCCATGAACCTAGGAGAGAGTTTAGCACCCTTTCAAAACTTGATCGAACTCTTATGCGGTTTCACCCGCTAGAAGACTCGATCGTCAACTTCATAACTATGATCGACATGATGCGCATCGACATAAATCTTATGTCGATCCTACGCTTCCTTGATCCTTTGTCTTATTATTTGCATTTGATATTCCATTTCTTGGATCGCTTCCAGTCCCACCAGGACCCTATCCTCAAGCCGAGCCCAACTCAAAGGCATCTAACATGGTCACCCGTAAAGAAACTTGAAAGGAATCATCTTAATGGTGCTTTGATAACTGTTGTTATATCAAAATTCTACCAGTGGCAAGAATTATTCCCAATGCTTCTGTTGGTCCATAACGTACATACACAACGTGTCCTTTAAGATTTGGTTTGTTCGTTCGGTCTTCCCGTCTGTCTCCAGGTGATATGCAGTACTAAAGTTAAGTTGGGTTCCCAAGTCCTCTTGAAAAATAGTCCAAAATCATCATGTAAACACTGATCCTCTATCAGATATAATCCTCTTAGGCACGCCATGTAGCCTCACAATCTCACTGATGAAAACTCTAGCTATTTCAGGTTCCTGATATGTCGTACACACAAGAATAAAATGAGTACTCTTTGTCAGAGTGTCGACTACCACAAAAATCAAGTCGTGTTTCCTTTCCATCAGTGGAAATCCAACAATGAAATCCATCAAAATGACCTCCCATTTCGATTCCGGAATAGCGTGTGGCTGTAGTACTCCTGTTGGATGTCTATGTTCAACCTTCACCTACTGACATTATAGACATCTTGCCACGTAGTTGACTATGTTTATGTTCATTCATTTCCAGAAGAATAAGGGCTTAAGGTTTTCCCTCATCTTCATGACTCCTGGGTGAGCCATGTATACTGCTCTTTCAGCCTCATTTAGGATCAAACTTCTCAACTCGTCGTTGGGAGGTATGTAAATTTGACCTTTAAATATCAATAATCCATCATTTTCCATAGTAAATCCTTCAAATTTTGGTACCATTATTGTGTTTTGTCTGATAAAATCCTTAGCCTCCTTGTATCATTCATCGTCGTGTTGTAAGGTTAGAATATTTTCATGTAGATTCATTTGAAGAGGCATCACTGAAAAATATGTGTGGTCTCCGACCCAATGCATTCGCCACTCTGTTCATTGTTCCATTTATGTAAGAAATCTCAAAATCGTACTCGCTAAGCAATTCTGACCAATGTCATTGTCGCGCATTCAAGTCGCTTTGTGTAAAGATGTGTTGTAGTCCACAGTGGGCCATTTTTAGTTCAAATTTTCATCCAATAAGGTAGTGTCTCCAAACTCTCAAGGCATAAACAATTACTAACAACTCCAAATCATGCGTTGCATAGTTCTCCTCATGCCTTCTGAACGTTCTCGATATGTAAGCGATCACTTGACTGTCTTGCATCAAGACTCCACCTAAGCCTTCATTGGATGCTTCAATGCATACCAAGAAGTCTGTGTCCATGTGAAGGACCTTTAGTATTGGTGTTTCCATTAACAACTCCTTGAGCCTCCGAAATGCCTCTGTGCATTACTCTGTCCAAACAAACTTCTTGTTCATCTTTTGCAATTCCGTAATTGGGTTTTCTATCTTCGAAAAACCCTCGACGAACCGTCAATAGTATCCCTCTAAACCCATGAAGCTATGCACTTCTAGGACATTCGTCGGCACCAGCCATTCCATAATGGCCTCGACCTTTGTTGGATCCACAATGATACCTTCGTCGGAGATGACATGCCCTAAGTAGTGAATCTTCGATTGATAAAATGAGCATTTAGACAATTTCCCATACACTTTGTTCTCTTTTAGACATTGTAGTACCATGCGCAAGTGCTCGGAATTATCCTCCATCATCCGAGAGTAAATAAAAAATATCGTTAATGAATACTTGGACGAATTTGTCAAATTATTTGTTAAACACTTTGTTCATCAACTCATAAATACCCCAAGGGCGTTTGTCAGTCCAAAAGGTAAAACAATAAACTCATAATTTCCCAACCTTGTCTCAAAGGCGGTCTTAGGGATGTCATCCTCCTTGATCTGTAATTGGTGATACCCAGATCTCAAGTAGATCTTTGAAAACATCGTCACACCCTTCATTTGATCAAATAGATCATCAATCCTTGGAAACAGGTATTGATTCTTGATCATTGCCTTATTCAATTGACGATAGTCAATGTAGAGTCTCCACGACCCATCCTTATTTCATATGAAGATAACAGGCGCACCCCATGGTGACACACTTGGATTTATAAGTCCTAGGTCCAAAAACTCCTTCAGTTTCATTCTCAACTCCTGTAACTCTGGGGTAGACATCCGATAAGTTGTTCTTTCTATTGATTCAGTCCCCAGTTTTAGGTCTATGGTAAATTCTGATTCCCTTTCTGGAGACATCCTAGGTAACACCGTAGGGAAGACTTCCGCAAACTCTCTCACCACTGGAAGTTTTTCTAGTCCTTCTGCCATGCTCTTTTCGTTTCATGCAAGGATTGCATAAAGCTCCATCCCTTGCAAATGCTCTTCCATAGCTACAAGGAAGAGATGAACCTCAGGGAAAATCCCTGGTTCTGACCTACAATCACGCGTCTCTGTCCCTCATCATCGACCAAGCTCAACCATTTCATCTTACAGTTGAGTATCACATCATGTGATTCCAACCAGTCCATACCAATCACGATGTTATAAGACCCTAAGGATGTGACATATAGGTTGGCCCTAGTGACAAACTCTCCCAATTTAAGGCTACAGCCCATAACCTTCCCTTCAACCTTCTATTTGGCTACCGAATCCATTTCTACAAAGCTAAACTCCTCCTATTCAACTTCCTTTACCTTAATTCATTTTAGCGCTACACTAGAAATGAAACTCTCTATAGCACCCAGATATACCAAAATACTAAGGGTCTGGTTAGCGATGGTACCTGACGTATCGATCATAGTCGATTGATGCTCTTCCTGGAGGTTATTCACCACTGCATGAATCCGATGGGCCTTGCCTAAATCTCCCATGGTAGTGGGTCCGACTGATCCAGATGCTCTGGTCCTCTCCACTGGGCAGTAATGTTGGTAATGTGGCTCCCCACAAGTCCAACAACCTTTCTTTGGTCCAGTTCTCCTGGTACCCAAAGTAGGAGTTGATGACCCACTGGCCTGAAACCTTGGTTTGTTCTACTGAACAGGCCTAAACTGTTGTTGTTGCAGTCGACGTTGTTATTGGTGTTGTGGTACTCGGTAAGGAGTCTGCTACTAAGGTGTTGGTCATCGAGGTGTAGTGAAATTGGATCCTCTCTAGAAGCCACAAAATTCTGGTGAAAGTCTAGCTGGTGTCTGATGCTGCTGCACACCAGATGACACCTGCCCTGTTGGTCTCATTGGAGTCATGTTCTCACCGCCACTGATATGATCCTCCCTTGATATGAGGGCCCTTTGGACAACATCATGCAAGGTTTGAGGCATCATAATCCTAACCTTTTCACGAAATCTGACATTAATTCAAAGCACAAACCTATTGACCTTAAGTTTCTCAATATTCAAGTGTGAATCATACCGAAGACGCTCCAAAAATGGGCCTTGTACTCGAGCACCATATGACCGCCCTATTGCAAGGCACTGAACTCGTTGAGATAACTCTCAATGAATTTCTTAGAAATACACCTCTCCCGGAACCATTCCTCGAATAATTCCCCTGACACGTCTTCAACTGCCATGTTCAAAAGCGGTAGGAGCGTCTTCCATCATAGAAGAGCACTCCCCTTCAGTTGAAATACTGCCCTGTAGACCTTCATGTTGGAGGTCGTAATCCTGAAGCATGAAGCACATTGCCTTGATCTCCGGCCATGCCTCGACGACTAAGCCGTCCACTACACTCGTGGACTTGAGAACTTAACCATATCGAGTTCTCGGTGAAGCTAACGGTACCGGTTGGGGCGTGTTGTGGACCCTCAAGGGTACAGGTGCCCTAGCCTCATCTCAGTACAAATAGTGAATCAAGGCCTCTAACGTTCCCTGGAAGGGCCTTGTTAGGCCATCATCATCCCTTGCAACAATAAAATCCATCCCAAGGGCTTGTTCTCCCCCCCTTGGGGGTTAGACTCCGAGGCCTGGGCACTTCTGGAGGCGTCGCACCTCCTTCCATGACACCATGTTGTGAACCTCTATGGCGTCCTCTAATCGATATCACCACATGGACACGTTAAAGTTTTACTTAGCGCTATGTTATTACTCAAGGGTTTACTATAGTGGAAGGCATGGCGATCCACAGTCGTAGGGTTGAACCCTCTCTGATACCATATGTAACGACCTCTTCATTACGAAAACATGTGACACGTAATAAGTGCTAAATGTTTTTTTCTTCTTACTAAAATCTAAGATAGGTATAATCATTTGACACTACGAAAGGATAAGAATGATATCAATTTAAGATTTCCTTCAAATATATAAAGCAATTCATATCAATTTTCTAGTAAAGAGATAAACAATCATATCAATTTCCAATAGAGATATAACCCAAGCATATCAAATTCCTAATAAAGATATAACTTAATCATATCAATTTCCTATTTAAGATATAAACAATCATGTATATTTCAATATAAAGATATAACCACATCATATCACTTTCCATGTCAATTCATTGCAACCTCCTCTATTAATGTTTCATAATTTACATTATTAATTCACTTCCACGATGCAATTAATAGCTAACATTTACTATTACATTCCAATGAATTTTACTTGCTTACATACTATCTATAGTCTAATAAGTCAATCCTCCAATATCTCAGTAACTCACTTGAGTTATTTCTCATTCTACATTGTTCACCTAGTATGAATGATTTTACATAAACAGATACATAATGAATTAATCCTTTACACTATTTATGTAGTGGTGTAGTGACTTCGCATTTACTTAATTGCATTAATTATTCCATAGTTATTTTATCAGATTCTCAATCCTAACTTATGAATTAGTAGGGATCATAGGTACTCGCTAAAAGAAAAGGAATACACTAACTTCATCCAATTTTAGGAGACCATACATGATTGTAAATATAAATGACTAATAACTTATTTATCTCTAGATAGTTTTAACCATCACTTAAACATCCTTTAAAAACATTTCCATGTTTCCTTACCATAGTTTTAAGAATATATATAAATCTAGTTGTACGCATCATCCCTCAAGAAGCAGATTAATTCATTTATTTATGATATCCAAAAATACATTTAAAAGGAAAATGAGTTAAACATCCACGTATCCATGCAGATTGAATTTGATTAATTTGAAATCTTATGATCGAACATAGGATTTAGTTTATTATGGTACAAGTTTAAGTCGGTACGGACAATTCATAAATCAATCAATTATAATTTATGGGAATCGCTATCTTAACACACATATCATTGACTAACAATTATAATTTATGGGAATCTCTATCAACAACAATATCGTTGTCGATTAATAACTATTACTATGTCTATAGATAATCGTTGTTGATTAATCACTATTGTTGTATCTAATGTTAAAAATTAGTAGTAATGCTAATTGCAGTGAAAAAATATATTAAGCACAATATCTAGAGCTACTATTGTATCTATTGGTAAAATGCAGTAGCAATGCTAATCGCAGTGAACAGATATATTAAGCACAATATCTATATCTATCACTGTATCTATTGGTAAAATGTAGTAGTAATGCTACTCAATGCTAATCAATCAAAGGCCAATTCAAATCGCAGTAGTAGAAATAGAATGCTAATCAATCGTAGTGGTAATGAAATCACCATTCAAAAGATAATCAAATCCAACAGTAGTAATAATAAAATCCAGCTAATCAAATCGCCATTCAAAAGCTAATCAATCCAGCAGTAGTAATAATAAAATCCAGCTAATCAAATCACCATTCAAGCTAATCAAATCGTCTTTCAATATGATATCCCTGCGTAATATGATATCACTGTGTAACATATATCACTGTCAATTAAGTACATGATATTGTTGTATATTAAATACATGATAATGATGTCTATCAACCATATGATATGGTTGTCTATTAAATTTATGATTTTGCTATCTATTAAATACATGATATCGTTGTCTATTAAGCACATGATATTGTTGTCTATAAATTATATGATAATGTTGTCTAATAAATGGAAATTACAGAGTTTATTTTTGAGGACACATGGATTATTCATAACAGAAAAAGAAGAGATAAATTAAATGCAGAGATTAAGCATTCAACAAAAACACAGAGAATCTAGCCCCAAATCACTGAGTGGGTACGATGTAAATAGTTGAGATAAACTGGGTGAAATCGCTAGGTCAAAAATCTATACACGACAACCATTAAAACACAATCACACTCAACCATAAATTTGTTGTCATTCATATATAAAAACTTTGTCTATTAAATATGTGACAATGTTGTATATTAAAAAACACAGTCATATAAGGGATAAACACGATGTTTATGATAAAAACAAAGTCATACACATGATAACACATTGTCTATGATAAATACGCAATCAAAACGGAAAAAAACAATGAGACAATCATTCAAATAGAAACGCAAAGATTTATTATTCAAGAAACGCAGAGATTTATCATTCAAGAAACACAAAGATAAAATTATGGGAAGGACGCACGGATTATGCATAAAATAAAAACACAGAGATCAACGATTAATCATAAGATAAAAACACAGAGATAAGTAGGGCACAGATGGTTGGGCAGAAATTTATCCTTCACTGATTATCCATGCACAGGAAAGCAGGGCATTTCAATATAAATCTTTACCACCAAAGTGAAATATAGTTGATTCGGATCATGGTCGTCTGCTCAGGAACAGACTAATAACTTAAGGGATAAGGGACAGAAGAGAAAAACACAAATTTGTATTTGTATTAAAACAATAAAAACAAATGTAGAGAAGTCATTGCAATCATAGTTTGGGTTCGCCATGGGAAATCAATTCAAAATACAACAAGCATAAGGCTGGGATGACTTTAAGTTCTCTGATCATAAACACTGGGCTCATCAAGACAATTTGTTGAAAGATAAAATGAAATCTTTGGATAGTGTTACGTTGAATAAAACATAAACTTTAACACGATAGAAGTACATTACTAAAGGCGTAGGAACAATATTTAAACTACCATTCAATACAAATATACACATGTGTACCGTAGCCAAATGAAAAATATCTGAAGTCGTTGTCCCACGCGTACTTCGTCCAACTCCTGGTTTCCAACCGATGTGACCTCATTGGTACCTCCCAGCCAACACTAGGGGTACTCTTTTTCCCCCTGAGCCCCCCGAGCTGCAAAGGGGCCACACACACAATACCAGAGAATGCTACCACCCAGCTCGCCTCGCAAGGTCGAGCTACCACTCGTTACCTGAGTTGGGTATCCCAACTCCCAAAAGAGAAAGTTCAGTCAAGATAAAATTTCAGCAGCGTAACGTTACACAAAAAGATGTGATCCATACTCCTCCTCCGCCATATCTTTTATAGAGTTTTCAAGTAATTAGTTTCCCAAATTCCCATTAGATTCCTTTTTCATTTAAATAATTTCAAAAAACCTCCCCAGTACACATGTCGCTCGATCCCCTAGTTGCATCAGAAAATCAATTTTATTAATTAATTAACTATTCCTATTTCCCTCACCCACCTAAAAACATTCCTAAAAATTCTCCTC
>SNQJ01S0029157.1:62308-79680 GCA_010110895.2 Picea sitchensis
GGGCAGACTGCGACAGTCGCTCACGATGATTCTAAGGGGCGCGCAATAAGGCGGGGGACTTATTCCTTAGAATCCCTTAGTCTCCCACAAGTTCACCTGGAGGAGTGTTGACTCTAGGGGTTATTGATGTCTACCAAATCAATCAAGAGGCAAGTGACACCCTTGGAGCACGAAGTGCGTCCTAAAGGGCACGTCACGCAAAGGAACAAATGAGGCGAGTGGCACCCTTGGAGCACCTAGTGCGTCCTGAAGGGAACGTCGCGTTGTTAATGATAGAGGGATGAACCTAGATGGCCCTAAGACAAATAACATGTTAAGTAATTTAAAAAAAAAACAATTTCCCAAATTAAATGTCGCCCAGTACGGAATTTAAGGCCTAAGTCTAAATTACGCTAGTGGTAAAATTTTGTCTTCTATAAAAAAAATAGTAATAAATTAATAAAAATAAAAACAACTTAAATAATAATTATGATCTTCATAAAAATTTGTAACATGAAGGGAGTAAGAAATTAATTTATGATAAAAAAATAAAATCTGTGGTTATAAAATGTAAAGAGGGAATTAATTGTTTTATCTTTATGATAATTTAAAATATACTAATTTAATGATAAAAGGGAAAAGGGGTTAAATCCCACACCTGCCTTTTTAGTTCTAAGTAAAATGGGAAAGAGGGAAAATAAAAAAAAATAGCAAACTAGGGAAAAGAGGTAAAATAAAAAGGGAAAAGGGGAACTTAAGGGAAAAAGTGGGAAGTCAACTTAGTAAAGAATCTACATTTAAGAGCTTTCTAATTTTAAACTAAATTAGCAATTTCATAATAGGGAAAGCCTTTAAAACCTGTAAGGGAATTTGGGGACACCTAGGAGTGATTCTAGGAGTAACTCTAGGTGGGTAAGGGAAATAAGATAGTTAATTAATTAAAGAAATTAAATAATGGAGGAATGGAGGGGATGGGTGACACTTGTACGGAGAAGAATTTTTAGGAATTTATTTTAAAAACTTTAATTAAATGAGATTTTAGGAAAAAGAGGAAGTGGGAAATTCTATATAATGAAGGATGGAGAAGGAGGAAAGGGCATGCGTAACGTTACGCTGCAGAAATATCTACTTGACTGATTTACTTGTGGGAGTTGGGATACCCAGCTCGGAGAGGAGTGGTAGCTCATCCTTGCGAGGCGAGATGGGAGCTAGTCGTAATCTCTAGATGGAGTGTGTGGCCCCTTTGTGGCTTGGGGGGCTAAGGGGGAAGAAGAGTACCCCTAGAATTGTTTGGGAGGTACCGGTGAAGTCTTGACGGTCGTTGAACAGGAGTTGCACGGAGCGCGTGGGACATCATTCGGAGCAGGCGAAAATGAAACGATACGCTCTTTTCATTTTTGTATGGTAGAATGTATTAGGACTTATGCTTGAATCTGTTTGTTTATTGGAAAAGTAGACTGATGTCTTTTAAGTTGATGACAGAAACTTGACTTTGCCTAGCTTGATGGTTGTTGTCTCCCATGGCCTTCATTTTCCCGCTTGTCTTGACCCCTTGTTGTGTGGATTGTGACCTTCATATGTGTTAGCCTTCGTCCCTAGCATGCCAATCCTCGCCTAAGCAGTTGGCGAGAAGCTTGATCTACGGTCGTTTCCTTAGTGTTAAAAGACCTATGGATCTCAATGCCCTTCTTTTTTGTGCAAGGATGGTGAAGTGAAGGACGAACCCATCCATCTACTTCTGTTGTTGTCCTTGGCTGATCATTTGACTTGCGCCTTCCAGTACGACCTCTGCGTATGGACTATCTTGCTTCCTTGTTGTTATTTCTCTACGCCTTGACTCATAGAATCCCTGTGATCCTTTCGACGAGTTATCCTTATGACCCTGGCGTTCTCTTACTGTTGTCACCTTTTTATATCGGTACCCCTAGAGGAAAGAAAAAAGTATTAACTCTGATCTGCATTTGGTTCTTGTGGAATTGACTTGTTTTCATTACTCCAACATTGGTACTTATATGAAGGATGTAACATATTACCCCTGCAATTGTGGATTTAGTGGATGTAGAATATCACCTCCATGATGGCCATGATGTAATAGATGTAAAAAGGTTCCTCTGCATTGTTTTATGATTGATGGATAATAATAGCCTGCGTTTATGCATCGAATGTGAAGTTATTTACTGTAAATTATATCAATGTGAAGGAGATAGCGAAAGTTTTATATGCTGTAATTTATATCCAATTGTTTATTATAATTTATATCTAATTTACATCTAATACGATTCCCGTAATAGTGAAATTTTTATACAGTAGACAACCATTTTGATTGGAGAAATTTAAACACTATGCTCTATGCTCATGAATTTTTACCCCTGGCTCCGTTGAACCATGTTTCGACTGTGTGATGTCTTCTCGGCGTTTAGTAAGACGGGTTGACTGTGAAATTGATTTCCCACGACTTAGTTTTAATTTCAATGTGGCAATATGAAGTGGCACACCATGAAATTGGAGGAGGAGTGTTCTATGCATCCCTACCTTTGCCCAAGTTCATCACCCCGAAGCTTTAATCAGACCCTCATCCTGTTGTTGCCACGAATTGCATTTAAATAAGGTTGTGTTATTCCAATTAATGCTAACGGTTGCTATCAATTTTGTGCCTGAGTTCCACTGTTAATTGACCTCAATTTTAATCGCCAATTGGTGACTAGGTATTGCTGTTAAGGGCCACGGGTTGGCAACATTCAAAAGGAAGCTTGAAGTCGAAGAGAAAGGTGAGATGCTTGGGTTCCGTGGGTTAACCTGACATCCTGCATTTCATTGATTGATTGTGCTCCTACTCTCATAGGAAAATAAATGTTGTGGAGCTGCATGCATCAGCGGTATATTTATGCCATTTCCGTATCCCTTCATCAATAAGATAAGTATGCACCCCTGTGGAGCATATGCCTCTGAACCCATAGAAATGAGATTCGCTTTCTAAAAACATGCATTTGAGAGATGAGCGTTATATTGAACAAAACCAAATCCAACATACCAAACTTGTTGGGTGCCCGATTTACTTTGTTGCACACCTCACTGCTCGCCTACTTCTGTTGCCTACCCTTTGCCTGAGGCATAGGATGGAAGAACCCGAAATGTTGACGCAAATTGACTTAATGTGCCATTTTGAAACATGACTGGTGTAATGTTGTGAATGCCTACGATGGTCTGTTTGCCAGTGTAAACGTTTTCCTATGTAAACGATTGTTGGTCAACACAAAAATCTTACTTTTAATCTGCATTTTCACTGCTGGAAGCCTCCTGCCTTCTTTCGTAGTAACCGTTTCCAATTTTGGTAGTTTACCATTAATTGCCCAGAACTCTCATATTTTGATTTTGGTAATAATGACACCGCTTGTCCAATGAAATCGTTAACTTCCAGAAATCTTATATTTAAATTTGGTAATAATGATTCCACTTGTCAAAACGAAATCGCATAATTTCCAGACTCTTATAATTTAATTTTGGTGATAATGATACAACTCTGTCAACGAAATCGTATAATTACTAGAACTCTGATATTTTAATTTGATAATGATGCATCAGATTATAAGATGTTAAATATGATTCATTATAGCATAGATTGATTTCTATCTAAACCTTATGCTAATGATGGTTAAGGATTAAATGAAGTTATGTGGGTAAACAAGTGTTCAATGGTTTTCCTTTGCTTCAACTGAATGCGTTACAGCACAATGTTGTGGTCCCTTAGCCACCCCTTGACTAAGTTTAATCCAATGGGCATCGAATTCTACCTAAAACCAGAAGAATGATTTGTGTTGGGTTGTTTATACAATATTAATAAGCCGGTGCTAAGAACCTCCTACAACAATACAATGTTTACTCAAAATATTGTGAGGGAAGATAAGGTAGAGTGGTAAAAAAAAAGGGGGACCCTACTTAAAATAGATCAACATTGATTAGCTTACTGATATTCCCTAAGGTATTATATGGTTCTAGAGGGTCCATAAATGCCAACTTTTAATGTAAAGAAAAGTAAGTTGAAACTTCCCAAGGCTAGGAAGAAACTACAGAGGATGGACGTTCATTTATTTCGAGGGATAAAAGTAGGAACTAACTATACCTACCTAGTATTGGACACCTCAGAGAATGTCTTTAAGGGCTAGGCATTGGTAAGATGGAATCCTTCTCGTGGTTTCTACATTTAAGATGCATTTATGGGGATGTGTCCCCTTATATTCTACATGGGTTCCTTTTGTTGAAATGAAACTATCTCATCTTCCTCCTGATACTACCAATGGTGTTGAGGTGGGGAATTCAGTGCCTAGTCTCTTAGTGTGGATCTACCCTTTAAAAATGACCTATATATTTCAACGTTGGATAAATTTGGAAGGTTTTCTTAAAAAGGGTAGGTTCATTGGTGGAGAGGAGAGGCCACAATTTCACATAAACATAGGATTTACCTTATTCCTTATGGCGAGTGAAAATACTTTAAGTTATGTAATTGAGGTTAGTTGGATATTTAGATATCGCCTAGCTGGAACACAGGCTCGCTAAATTTGAGTCATAATGCATGTCAAGTTCGTTGGATAACACATTGACTAAATGGAAGATTTAGAATGGTTAATTGATCTACAATTAACACCAATTTAACCCTTAGATTTTGACCTTTTAGCCTGGATTAATGGTTGGTTGTTGATGAAGTCATTTTTAGCTTGCGCTTACTGTCGAGGGTGTGGTTGTTCATTATAATTAATGTTTGCACTTGGTTGTATACCTTTGATGTGCTTCTTAGGTCGATATGTTGTTGTCACATGAGTTGCATGCGTCATGTTTGTCATCGTGTTGCGACATAGAGTGTAAAGTCTTTATTACCCTTCTACACCCGCACACACACACACAAAAAAAAATTGTGCACTTGTTATGAGAGGCTTGGTGTCGTAACTAAATGGGAGGGTCATTACATATGGTATCAGAGTGAGTTCAACCCTGCGACTGTGGATCGCCAGGATTTCCACTACAGTAAACCCAGGAGTATTGACCCTCGCGTTAAATAAAAACCTTAACATGTCCTCGTGGAGATCGAATTAGAGGGCACCCCTGAGGGTTCACAACGCACAATAGCTAGTACCTTTAGCATCCTCCAAGATCTCGAGAGAGATGAGTTCTAGTATCCATGAGTGTCACGGACTTGGTGTCGTCGAATAATAGTTGTAAAGCAAGGTGTGTACTTTCCACTTCGCATTTACGACCTCCAGCATGAAGGTCCACATGGTGGTCTTTTTACTAAAGGGGAGCGCTCTTTTATGGTGGAAGACGCTCCTGCCCCTATTGAACCTGGTCGTCAGCGACATGTCATGGGAACTATTCAAGGGACGATTCCAGGAGAGGTATGTTTCTAAGGAATTCATTGAGCGTCATCTCAATGAGTTCGACGCCTTGCGATGAGGTAGCCACATGGTGTTCGAGTACGAGGCCCATTTTGGAGCTGCTTTGATATGCTCCACACCAAGTTACCTAGAAACGTAAGGGCAAAGAATCTCGAGTTTTGCCTTATTGTTAGAATTCATCTTCGACTTCGGGTACTAGGAGTACTGGACTAAAGAAGGGGTGTTGGACGTGTGGGGAGCCACACTACCAGCGTGACGGTCCTATGGAGAGGACCAGAGCATATGGATTCGTTGGACCCACTACTGTGGGAGATATGGGCAAGTCCCATTGGATACATGTAGTAATGAATAACCACCTGGTAGAGCACCAATCGACTATTCTTGAGATGACAGGTATCGTCGCTGACCAAACCCTTAGTATTTTTTATAGATCCCGGTGCTACTGAGAGTTTCATTTCTAGTGAAGTGTTGAAAAGGATTAAGGTAAAGGCAGTCAAACAGGATGAGTTTAGCTTCATAGAGGCCTTAGAATAAAAAAAAAGGGTTGGAGGAAATATTATGGGTTGTATCCTTAACCTGGGAGAGTTTTTCGCCAGGGCCAATCTGTACGTCATGATCCTAGGGTCGTATGATGTCGTGATTGGTATGGATTGGTTGAAATCACATGAGGCAATACTCAAATGTAAGACAAAACGGTTGAGCTTGGTCGATGATGAGTGACAAAGACATATGATGGTAGGATGGAACCAGGGAATTTCATTGAGGTTCACTTCTACCTTGCAGCTTCAGAAGAGAATGCGCAAGGGATGTAAGCTTTATGCGATCCTTACATTAAATGAGAAGGGAGTGGCAGAAGGTCTAGAACACCTTCCGGTGGTGAGAGAGTTTTCTGACGTATTTCTGGAGGAGTTGCCTGGGATGCCGCTAGATAAGGAATTGGAGTTTACCATAGACCTAAAATTGGGGACTAAACCAATAGCAAGAATGCCTTATCGGATGTCGACCCTGGAGTTACAAGAGTTGAAAATGAAACTAAAGGAGTTGTTGGACCTGGGACTGATACGTCCTAGTGTGTCACTGTGGGGTGCACCTGTTATTTTCATACGAAAGAAGGATGGGTCGGGAAGGCTTTGAATTGACTACTATCAACTGAACAAGGCCATGATCAAGACTCAGTATCTGTTTCTGAGAATTGATGATCTGTCAATCAAATGAAGGGTGTGACGACGTTCTCCAAGATCGATTTGCAATAAGGGTATCACCAATTATGAATCAAGGTGGATGGAATCCCTACGACCACCTTTAAAATGAGGTTTGGACATTACGAATTTACTATTTTACCGTTTGGACTGACAAACGCCCCAGGGGTATTTATGAGTTTGATGAATGGAGTGTTTCGCGAGAACTTGGAAAAGTTCATCCAAGTATTCATTGACGATATTTTGATCTACTCTCGAACGACGGAGGATCATGAAGAGCACTTGTCCTTGGTACTACAGTGTCTGCGAGAGAACACACTGTATGGGAAGTTGTCCAAATGCTCTTTTTATCAATCAAAGATTCACTACTCAGGGCATGTCATCTCCAGCAAAGGCATCGCCGTGGATCCAGCAAGGTTCGAGTCATTATGGAATGGCCTGCGCTGACGAATGTCCCAGAAGTGCGTAGCTTCATGGGTTTAGCAGGATACTATCGACGGTTCATCGAGGGATTCTCGAAGATAGAAAATCCGATCATGGAGTTGCAGAAGAAGAACAAGAAGTTTGTTTGGACCGAGAAATGTGCGGAAGAATTTCAGAGGCTCAAGGAATTGTTGACAACAACACCGACACTAAAGGTCCCTGACATGGACGCGGACTTCTTGGTATGCACTGACACATCCAAGGAAGGCTTAGGTGGGGTCTTGATGCAAGACGGATGAGTAATCGCTTACATTTCGAGGAAACTGAGAAGGCATGAGGAGAACTATGCGACGCATGATTTGGAGTTGTTAGCCATCGTTTATGCCTTGAAGGTTTGGAGACACTACCTCGTTGGATGAAAATTTGAACTAAAGACTGACCACTGTGGACTACAACACATCTTTACGCCGAGCGACCTGAACGCGTGACAACAACATTGGTCGGAATTGCTTAGTGAGTACGAATTTGAGATTACTTGCATAAAGGGAACGGTGAACCGAGTGACAGATGCATTGAGTCAGAGACCACGCATATTTTCAATACTACATCTTCAGACGAATCTACGTAAAAAGATTCTAGCTTTACAACATGACGATGACTGGTACAAGGGGGTCAAGGGTTTTATCGGACAAAACACAATGATGGTACCACGATTTGAAGGATTTTCATTTGATAGCGATGGTTTATTGAGGTTTAAAAATCATATCTACGTACCGTCGAACGACGAGTTGAGGATGTTGATCCTCAACGAGGCTCATAGAGCAGTTTACATGGCTCACCCGGGAGTCACGAAGATGAGGGAAAACCTTAAACCCTTATTCTTTTGGAAGGGAATGAAGGCAGACATAGTCAACTATGTGGCCATAGGTCTAGAATGTCAACAGATGAAGGCTGAATATATACACCTAGCAGGATTACTACAACCACATGCTATTCCGGAATCAAAATGGGAGGTTATTTCGATGGGTTTTATTTTCGGGCTGCCACTGATGGCAAGGAGACATGACTCGATTTTCATAGTAGTAGACACTCTAACGAAGAGTGCTCACTTTATTCCTGTGTGTACGACGTATCAGACATTTGGCATAGCTAGAGTTTTCATCAGTGATATTGTGAAGCTGCATGGTGTACCTAAGAGGATTATATCCGATCGAGGATTGGTGTTTACTGGACAATTTTGACGAGTTTACAAGAGGCCTTGGGAACCCAACTTAATGTTAGTACTGCATATCACCCGGAGACTGACAGGCAGATCGAACAGAAAAACCAAACCTTCGAGGACATGTTGCGCATGTACGTGATGGACCAACAAAAGAGTTGGGAAGAATTCTTTCCACTAGTGGATTTCGCTTACAACAACAGTTACCAGAGCACCATTAAGATGGTGCCTTTCAAGTTTATTTACGGGCGACCGAGTCGGACGCCATTGAGTTGGGATCGACTTGAGGATAGGGTCCTGGTGGGACCATAAGAGATCCAAGAAATGGAAGAGAAAATGAAAACAATAAGACAAAGGATAAAATAATTGCAGGATCGACATAAGAGTTATGCCGATGCGCACCTTGTCGACCATAGTTACGATGTGGTGATCGATTATTCTTGTGGTTGAAACTGCATAAGAGTTCAATCCAGTTGGAGAAAGGAGCTAAAATATCTCCTAGGTTCGTGCTAACCTACGATATTGGGGAAATGAGAGGCCCATGGCCTATTGACTAGCCTTGCCTAATTCTTGAGGCATTTTGCTCAATGTATTTCACGTCTCCATTTGAGACATTTTGTTTAGTGATCCTACACATGTTTTGACTTGAGCACCTGACAAGTATCGAATGAGACGACGCTCATGGCTGAGCTGGTCAGCATCTTGGATCATCACATTCGACAGCTATGACGTCGAACGATAGAGCAGGTCAAGGTCTAGTGGGACAATTATAGTCCGCGCTTGGCGACCTGGGAGGACGCATATGATATGTACCAGTAGTTTCCATTTTTTGTTTGATAGATAGACATATGACATTGTGATATAATTTATTTTGGCATATATACTGTGAAACTTCAGGACAAAGTTTAGACCAAGAGGGGGTGTATGTAACATCCCGCTCTGGTGCACTGCGCAAACTTATTCTTGAGGACACTTTCTCGCAAGTGATCCGGATTATTATGCTATTAAACTTTTGATTTTGATTATGAGGCGTTATGGGTTGATGACATGTTGATTTACCACTTTGACATAGACAGGTGCTATTGACTCAGTTTTACTGAGTGTGCAGGATTTTGGACCTCAAGGATGAAAAGGCATCGATGGAACCCCTTGGACTCCGGATTGAGTCAGGGAGTATACCATTGGGATTTGATTGTTTTACTGTGATATTAGTGCATCTAATTAGATGATATGATATGGATATGTTCTGACATGATTCATTGATGATACAGGTTGGCGATAGCTTGCCGACCAGACTCACATATGGAGTAAAGGGGTCACACATGACTACCATAGATGTTGAGGGAGAGGTGTGGAAAGCAGCCCTACCATAACCTACTAGCACTCCCGCCGTGGCTCAAACTGTAGGTTAACGACTACCTAATTCGAGAGGACCCATGATGTCGTAAGGGCAGACTGTGACAGTCGCTCACGATGATTCTAAGGGGCACGCAATAAGGTGGGGGCCTTATTCCTTAGAATCCCTTAGTCTCCCACAAGTTCACCTGGCGGAGTGTTGACTCTAGGGGTTATTGATGTCTACCAAATCAGTCAAGAGGCGAGTGGCACCCTTGGAACACGTAGTGCGTCCTGAAGGGCACGTCGCGCAAAGGAACAAATGAGGCCAGTGGCACCCTTGGAGCACCTAGTGCATCTTGAAGGGCACATCGTGTTGTTAATGATAGAGGGATGAACCTAGATGGCCCTAAGACAAATAACATGTTAAGTAATTTAAAAAAAAAAAAAAATCCCTAATTAAATGTCACCCAGTACGAAATTTAAGGCCTAAGTCTAAATTACACTAGTGGTAAAATTTTGTCTTCTATAAAAAAAAATAGTAATAAATTAATAAAAATAAAAACAACTTAAATAATAATTATGATCTTCATAAAATTTTGTAACATGAAGGGAGTAAGAAATTAATTTAGTCATAAAAAAATAAAATCTTTGGTTATAAAATGTAAAGAGAGAATTAATTGTTTTATCTTTATGATAATTTAAAATATACTAATTTAATGATAAAAGGGAAAAGGGGTTAAATCCCACACCTGCCTTTTTAGTTCTAAGTAAAAGGGGAAAGAGGGAAAATAAAAAAAAATAGGAAACTAGGGAAAAGAGGTAACATAAAAAGGGAAAAAGGGGAACTTAAGGGAAAAAGAGGGAAGTCAACTTAGTAAAGAATCTACATTTAAGATCTTTCTAATTTTAAACTGAATTAGCAATTTCATAATAGGGAAAGCCTTTAAAACCTGTAAGGCAATTTGGGGACACCTAGGAGTGATTCTAGGAGTAACTCTAGGTGGGTGAGGGAAATAAGATAGTTAATTAATTAAAGAAATTAAATAATGGAGGAATGGAGGGGATGGGTAACACTTATACGGAGAAGAATTTTCAGGAATTTATTTTAAAAACTTTAATTAAATGAGATTTTAGGAAAGAGAGGAAGTGGGAAATTCTATATAATGAAGGATGGACAAGGAGGAAAGGGCATCTTCTGTTTGCGTAACGTTACACTACATAAATATCTACTTAACTGATTTACTTGTGGGAGTTGGGATACGTAGCTCGGAGAGGAGTGGTAGCTCAGCCTTGCGAGGCGAGATGGGAGCTAGTCATAATCTCTGGATGGAGTGTGTGGTCCCTTTGCAGCTTGGGGGGCTAAGGGGGAAGAAGAGTACCCCTAGCATTGGCTGGGAGGTACCGGTGAAGTGTCGATAGTCGTCGAGCAGGAGTTGCACGAAGTGTGCGGGATGTCATTCGGAGCAGGTGAATAGGCAACGATACGCTCTTTTCATTTTTGTATGGTAGAATGTATAAGGACTTATACTTGAATCTGCTTGTTTATTGGAAAAGTAGACTGATGTCTTTTAAGTTGATGACAAAAACTTGACTTCACCTAGCTTGATGGTTGTTGTCTCCCATGGCCTTCATTTTCCCGCTTGTCTTGACCCCTTGCTGTGTGGAATGTGACCTTCGTATGTGTTATCCTTCATCCCTAGCATGCCAGTCCTCGCCTGAGTAGTCAACCAGGAGCTTGATCTATAGTCGTCGCCTTAGCGTTAAAAGACCTATGGATCTCAACGCCCTACTTTTCTGTGTGAGGATGGTGAAGAGAAGGATGAACCCATCCGTCTACCTCTGTTGTTTTCCTTGGCTGAGCATTTGACTTGTGCCTTCTAGTACAGCCTTTACGTATGGACTATCATGCTTCCTTGTTGTTATTTCTCTGCACCTAGACTGATAGAATCTTTGTGATCCCTTCGATGAGTTATCCTTATGATCCTGGTGTTCTCTTAATGTTGTCACCTTTTTATATCGGTACCCCTAGAGGAAAGAAAAAAGTATTCACTCTTATCTGTGTTTGGTTCTTGTGGAATTGACTTGTTTTCATTACTCCAGCATTAGTACTTATATGAAGGATGTAACATATTACCCCTGCAATTGTGGATTTAGTGGATGTAGAATATCACCTTCGTGATGTTCATGATGAAACAGATGTAAAAAGGTTCCTCTGCATTGTTTTATGATTGATGGATAATAATAGCCTGCATTTATGCTTCGAATGTGAAGTTATTTACTGTAAATTATATCAATGTGAAGGAGAGATAGCGAAAGTTTTATATGTTGTAATTTATATCCAATTGTTTACTGTAATTTATATCTAATTTACATCTAATACGATTCCCGTAATAGAGAAATTTTTATACAGTAGACAACCATTTTGATTGGAGAAATTTAAACACTGTTCCCTCTTGTCACGAATTTTTACCCCTGGCTCCATTGAACCATGTTTCGACTGTGTGATGTCTTCTCAGTGTTTAGTAAGGTGGGTTGACTATGAAATTGATTGCCCACGATTTAGTTTTAATTTCAATGTGGCAGTGTGTAGTGGCACGCCATGAAATCGGAGGAGGAGTGTTCTCTGTGTCCCTACCTTCGCCCAAGTTCATCACCCCAAAGATTTAATCATACCCTCATCCTGTTGCTTCCACGAATTGCATTTAAATAAGGCTGTGTTATTCTGGTTAATGCTAACGATTGCTGTCAATTTCATGCCTGAGTTCCACTATTAATTGACCTCGATTTTAACCGCCATTTGGTGACTGGGTATTGTTGTTAAGGGCCATGGGTTGGCGGCATTCAAAAGGAAGCTTGAAGCCGAAGATAAAGGTGAGATGTTTGGGTTCCGTGGGTTAACCTGACATCCTGCATTTCATTGATTGATTGCTCTCCTACTCTCATAGGAAAATAAATGTTGTGGAGCTGCATGCATCAGTGGTATATTTATGTCATTTTCGTATCCCTTCATCAATAAGATAAGTATGCGCCCCTGTGGAGAATATGCCTCCGAACCCATAGAAATGAGATTCGCTTTCTAAAAACATGCATTTAAGAGTTGAGCATTATATTGAACAAAACCAACTCCAACATACCAAACTTGTTGGGTGCCCAATTTACTTTGTTGCGCACCTCACTGCTCGCCTACTTCTGTTGCCTACCCTTTGCTTGAGGCATTGGATGGAAGAACCCAAAATGCTGACACAAATTGACATGATGTGCCATTTTGAAACATGACTGGTGTAATGCTGTGAAGACCCATGATGGTCTGTTTTCCGGTGTAAACATTTGCCTATGTAAACGATTGCTGGTCAGTAGAAAATCGTACTTGTAATCTGTGTTTTCATTGTTGGAAGTCTCCTGCCTTCCTTCATAGCCGTTTCCAATTCTGGCAGTTTACCATTAATTGCCCAGAACTCTCATATTTCGATTTTGGTAATAAGGACACCACTTGTCAAACGAAATCGTTAACTTCCAGAAATCTTATATTTAAATTTGGTAATAATGATTCCACTTGTCAAAACGAAATCGCATAATTTCCAGACTCTTATAATTTAATTTTGGTGATAATGATACAACTCTGTCAATGAAATCGTATAATTGCTAGAACTCTGATATTTTAATTTGATAATGATGCATCGGATTATAAGATGTTAAATATGATTCATTATAGCGTAGAATAATTTCTATCTAAACCCTATGCTAACGATGGTTCAGGATTAAATCGAGTTATTTGGGTAAACAAGTGTTCATTGGTTTTCTTTTGCTTCAACTGAATGCGTTAAAACACTATGTTGTGGTCCCTTAGCCACCCCTTGACTAAGTTTAATCCTGTGGGAATTGACTTCTACCTAAAACCAGAAGAATGATTTGTGTTGGGTTTTTTATACAATATTAATAAGATGGTGCTAAGAACCTCCTACAACAATACAATGTTTGCTCAAAATATTGTGAGGGAAGATAAGGTAGAGTGGTAAAAAAAAGGGGGACCCTGCTTAAAATAGATCAACATTGATTAGCTTATTGATATGCCCTAAGGTATTATATGGTTATAGAGAGTCCATAAATGCCAACTTTTAATGTAAAGAAAAGTAAGTTGAAACTGCCCAAGGCTAGGAAGAAACTACAGAGGATGGATGCTCATTTATTTCGAGGGATAAAAGTAGGAACTAACTATACCTACCTAGTATTGGACACCTCGGAGAATGTCTTTAAGGGATAGGCATTGGTAAGATGGAATCCTTCTCATGGTTTCTACATTTAAGATGCATTTATGGGGATGTGTCCCCTTATATTCTACATGGGTTCCTTTTGTTGAAATGAAACTATCTCATCTTCCTCCTGATACTACCAATGGTTTGAGGTGGGGAATTCAATGCCTAGTCTCTTAGTGTGGATATACCCTTTAAAATGACCTATATATTTCAACATTGGATAAATTTGGAAGGTTTTCTTAAAAAGGGTAGGTTCATTGGTGGAGAGGAGAGGCCCCAATTTCACATAAACATAGGATTTACCTTATTCCTTATAGCGAGTGAAAATACTTTAAGTTATGTAATTGAGGTTAGTTGGATATTTAGATATCGCCTAGCTATAACGCAGGCTCGCTAAATTTGAGTCGTAATGCATGTCAATTTCATTGGGTAACTCATTGACTAAATGGAAGATTTAGAATGGTTAATTGATCTACAATTAACGCCAATTTAACCCTTAGATTTTGACCTTTCAGCCTGGATTAATGGTTGGTTGTTGACGAAGTTGTTTTTATCTTGCGCTTGCCGTCGAGGGTGTGTTTGTTCATTATAATTAATGTTTGCACTTGGTTGTAAACCTTTGATGTGCTTCTTAGGTCGATATGTTGTTGTCGCATGAGTTGCATGCATCATGTTCGTCGTCGTGTTGCGACGTAGAGTGTAAAGTCTTTATTACCCTTCTACACCCGCACACACACAAAAAAAAAAAAATTGTGCACTTGTTATGAGAGGCTTGGTGTCATAACTAAACGGGAGGGTCGTTACAGTGATAAATTAAAAATCAACAATGTTGATGTTGATTTTCCTCCAATTGAGGATTTTCAAGATACTGATGAAGATTTTCAAGGCACTAAGTAGGATGGTGAAAATTTTCACGCAAGTGTGATTTTGAAAGCAATGAAGATGATTATGTCAATGGCGGACACAATGTTGATGATTATTTTCCTCCAAATGATTATTTTGATGATTATGTTCTCAATCATTCAGCTACAACAAATCAAGGTGATCGACATTCTCTTGTTCAATCTCCTGAAAATGTTTTTCTTGATACTCCTTGTGGTGATAAGGAAAATTATTCTAGTGAGGATGATGAAATAATGGAGACATTGCAAAGAAACATTGTGTCTAGGACCAGGATTATACCTTTTTATATCAATCCAAATCATTCTAGTTATACAAGGTTTAAGAAAGAATTTCTCACTAAATCAATTTCCATAAGTGAATTGATTTCAAGTGAATGTTTTCAAAATAATTGTTTGAAAAGCATGGGTCCTACATGTATTCCTTGAATAAAAGGAAGACATATTTTTCAATGAATAAGAGAATGAAAAATCCATATTTGATAGGGTACATGATATCCACCAATATAGGATATGATTATCGCATTGGGAATATTTTACTTTGCAGAAAGGATTTAAAAAAAAATCACTCAGTTGACAATCTTCGTATATCAAGAATCCAAACAAGGTTGGAAAAAGATCCATCATTTTATTCAAAGGTACATCATGAACGAGAGAGTGGGCCATTCAAAAACACTACATTGTCATCGATGCATGATTTATTTTCCAAACATGGAGAGTGTATGCCAGATATAGACACAATACATATTCCAGATAATTTCTCTAGGAGGGAAATCTACAACTTGTACAAAGGATATGTTGAAGGTGTTGAAGAAAATGGTAATTTTATTACATATGCATATTTTACAAGAATATGGAAGAAACAATTCAACAATGTTTGTATTCCTAAGAAGTCAAGGATGGGGATTTGTAGTATATGTGCTACTCTTAAATCAAGAAGAGATAAATATTAAGGGGAAGAAAGAGGTATGTATTTACTATTTTTTTTATTTTTTTTTAAATTGAATAGTTATCAACTATGAAAACATACGATCAATATTTTCATTTTATGTCATGTGCAGATTCCATAGTCAAATCACTTCAAGAATATCGGAATCAACAATCAAGTGAAAGACAAAAGTTGTACAAACATCAAAAGAAGTGTTATGATGCTCCAAACAAATATTTATGTATGATAATTAATGGCATGGACCAAAATAAAACACTTCTAACACATTTTGTCTGTAGACCCAAAAATTTACAGGAAGATAATTTCATTCAGTTTCACTTGGTTGGTTTTATGGTTTTCAATGGAAAAACTATGTCCAAGGGTTTACTTCACAGCTCCAAATATTCATAATGATGAAAATATAACCATCACCGTAATTCATCTTGTGCCCACTCACTAGTCTGGAAATCTTCCTCAATTTCTCTATCTATAGTTTGGAAACACTAGTCGTGAAAATAAAAATCAAATTGTGTTTGGATATCTAAGCATGCTTGTTGAAATGGGAATATTTCAAAAGGTGAAAGTTGGTTTCCTTCTTGATGGACACACTCATGATCATATTGATCAAATCTTCAGTCATTTTTCAATAAGATTGAAGAGGAAAAATGTTAGAAGTCTACCATCATTGATTGAATGTGTTAATAAAGCATACATTCCAGATCATACTTTTCATATATTAGAAGAAATTTCTGACATGCAAAGATTTATTCAAGGATTGCATCATGAAGAAAAAGGTATTGAGCAACTTAATGATATTAGCTTCCAACATCAATTTTGTTTCAAAGAAATTGATGGGAAAACACTTATATGGGGAAAGCAGTATTCGACTACTACATAATGGGGGTCTTCATCAGGTTTATCATTTTTGAAGTTCATTCCAGATATTCCTATATTTGCATCAGAGTTATTATTTTTACAATCAATTATTGAAATCCATAATGCATGGAGGCATAATAGAGATGTAGATTATTTTGAATGCCTAGAAGAAATAAAAAAGTTCATTAAGGATACATATGAGTACTTTGATATTGATGATTCTGTTTGGCGGGAGTCTTTTTTCAATATTCAAAGTGACATAATTTCAAGATCAAAAAATGAAAATACAATTTTGAAGACTCCATTTCATTGGGCACAAAATATGCCAAATGAACCTGAAGAAACAAACATTGTTGAAGTTCAACAAGAATCTTAGGGGGCTATTGAGTTTACACAAGAAAAGGAAAGAGAAATGTATATTGGTTTGTGAAGGTCACGTGAACAATGTGAAGCCATGGAAGACCTTTACAAGGGTTCAGTACAAGATATTAAGAAGGGTAGCATGATTGCAATTTTAGCAACTGAAGATCCACATGGTTATCCATTCTGGATTGAAAAGGTTATAAATATTGAGAAAGAAAATGATGATGTTATTGCAATTGAAGTGCATTGGTATGAAACAAGTACATAACCATTTAATGGTGTGAACAAGACAAAGATGGTGTTTGAGAAACATATCAATAGAAAGAGAAAAATAAAGGGTCAAAATACAACTCGTCATCGCACTGACCTCTTAAAATTAGATGATGTTGACATACTTGTTTATGACTTCAATTTGAAAAAGAGAGGATCTCTTCACTCCAAGACAACATAGATTATCAAGAGGTTGTTTCCACAAGAAATAAATGCAATATGGAAGTCTGTTGAACCT
>SNQJ01S0029158.1:0-10614 GCA_010110895.2 Picea sitchensis
AAGTTTCTTTTGAATATTGACACATATAATATCACATAGATCCACTTTGTATTGGTCTGTGGCTATGTTTTGTCATCTCGTAGATCCACAGTGTATTTTTCGTGGCTATAATCAGTTCATATCATGGAAGTATAGATCCACATTGTATCTTGGGTGGCTATACCTTTTTGTTAATACAATTATGGATCCACAGTATATTTTATGGTAGCCATACCTTGCAAGTCTTTATCACCCAAGCATAGGTATGTCTGCCTTGGGTTTGAAACATATCATAATATTTGTTTGATGGTTGTGTGGAGCTTCTACCAGGTTCTCCGAGTCCATACCCTTGCTTGAAAAAGTATACAAAGTACTTCATTCATCAGTTCTCATCTTCTAACTTCGCACTTTGGGGGGCAATCTGTTAAACATCAAAATTACTCACTTGAATGATGACCCATTGTTGTCATTACTAGTGTCTCAAGTGTCTCATTTTTGGTCGTAAGTGTGGCAAACATCATACTTCCATCTTGCCTATGTCATGTCTCTAACGACATCATAAGGACACTTAAGACACCTTCAAAGACTGGTTTAAGAAGGATAAATCATATGATGAGGAATACAAAGATTTTTCCATTGAGAAAACCACTTAAAAATGATTTTCGGAAGGCAACACTCCCCCACCCACTATCAGGGAGAGCCAACACTCCCTAGCCTCCTTTGGGGGAGCGTTGCAGCACCCTGTACACCCTTCTAGGGGAGTGCTACGATTTTCTGAAGGAATTTTTGTCAGCGCTCCCCTAACCACTCTCAGGGAGTACCAACGCTCCCTAGCGTACTTTAGGGGAGTGTTGCAATTATCTGTTCACCCTTTTTGGGGAGCGCTAACCTGTTTGAGAAAATTTTGGGTTGTTGAGGAGAATCAGGGAAAAATCTACCTTATCTTGGAAATCAGTTCGATTCAAATCTGAGGTCAAGGCTACATCTTACGAAGGATCCACAACTAATGGAGAAATATCCTCAACCTATCCCAAGAATATCTAATGTGGTTGGGTCTCTCCAAGCTTATATAAGGAGGATTTCTCATGGTAAAAACATATATGGAGTTTAGAGGCATCAAACTTATGATCTCATAAGGGAGAATTATCAGTGAAAGTTACAGTCACTCTGATCATGGAACTTTTGAGCAAGGGTTGGACAAGGAGAGCTTGGCGAAGTTGTTGCATCTACATCATGGTTGTAAGCACTTTTCTTTGTTTTCATTAATATACATATGTGTTTGGCCTGTTTATTTCAAGGTTGTGTTTATTCTACATGAACTTGTCTCTATTAGATGGATCTCATTTCAAGCTAATCTTAGTAGAATAAGACACTTGTTCTGTATTTTTTTTGTTTGCAGGACTTATCGAGGAGCTTGGGGATCAAAGCGCAGCTCAGATTGTGCGAGGATGAACTTTGTTAAAAAGGTACACCTTTCTTCTGCTTCTCTATACATTAGTTTAGCTATATTTAAAAGGATGTCAGTGTCCAACGTTAGCACCCTTTCTATCTTGGTCTTAAGAGTCTAGAGCCCAAGAGGGAATCCACTTGTCCGCGGGGGGATTTCTCTATAACACAACTGGTATCACATTTTATTTATTTTAAAAAAGAAAATTCATTCTCATATTACATTGCTTGGCCATAGCCACATTAATTTCTACATTATGCATAAATTAAACTGGGGATTATAGTGGGGAAGTTACACTCATCCTCCCCTAAAGTTATGCACCATACTTGATGCACATCGACATGCCAAATACATATACAAATTTACATCACATTACAATATTCATAAAAGAAAACAAAATTCTACAATTGTTACCCTCCAACAACAGTCCTAACCAAAATCTCATATTTCTATCAACCTATTGACCCAAGGAATGTGCCCCCTTGTCTATTCACGATCCATCATGCTACACAATTCTTTTTTTAGTGTTGTTAGCACAAGTGACAATAATTTTGATATCTCTTTCTAGAACTCTAGCAACCCAAAAATGGAGTCTTGCATTTTCAATTTATGTTTCCTTCAAAATTGACAAAAATTTGTGGGTATTCCTCTTGCAAAGTTTCTTAATTCTCCCGTGTTTCATATTTAGGACTGTAGCGGGTCCCTTTAAATTTTAGCATCCCTATATATTTGTTCCTGAGAACATTGGATTTCCAGTCCAGGATGCAGACTAGTTCCACCCATAAATCCCCTTCATTTTCCTCTTGAATCACAATCCAATCAATTATATGGTTAGAGTCAAGAATATATATTTATTTAATAATGACAACTGAAAAAAAATATGCAGACTCATAGATGCAGGAAATATGAGCATGTATGCAACTAGACCTATCTTCTCTAATATTTCAAAAGGCCCACAATATATTGCTGCCGACTTTGGGTAGCAATCCAATATTGGCGAACTTCTTTTCACTTTCACTTATATTCTTTCTACTTCTTCTTTTGACATTGATGCAACTATTACTTAATAAGTATTTTGGAATTACACTTTTAACATCCTTTTCATTATTTTTGTTTGATATGAAAATATTAGTGGTAAATTATTGAATATTCAATATCATCATGTCTACTATTATTCAAGAAATGAATAATAATAATATTGATGATTTAGGAAGTAAAGAATGAGAACGAGGGAGTTGAATCCAATGCAACAATTCATTAAAATTGAAAGTGAAGAAATGACGATACAAAAGAATCATAGATAAATATTTTGACAAAAAAATGACCAAGTATCAAAGGAAAGAACAAACAAATAAAGGATGTGAAATAAAAAGACTACACCAACAAATAATGAATAAATATCAAAGGGAAGGAAAATGAAAAAAAGATTCAAAAGAAAAAGATTACAATTTCAACGAATGAATGCAGATGGTAGAGAAGAACGTAGAAGTCAAAATAGAGATAGAGTAAGAGCACATCAAGGTAGAGTCATCAATAAGGTGATGACAAAAACTAAACCTATTTCTGGAAACTGCAACAATAATGAAAATCATCAACCAATAATGCTATATTATGATGACCTTAAAACAAAATCCAATGTGCTAGTGTTTTTCATACGAATATGAAGTTATTGCATAGAAAACATTTCGTGGTAGAATTAATAAATTGGGTCATATTCAAATGTGTCATGTGTGTGAGGAGTGATATCCCAGTATTTAAGTGTTGACAACTAATAGAGGTCAATGTGTATTAGATGTAAAAGAGAGGATATGAATCATAGATTTTCAACTCAAAATGATATGAATCTAGGGTTTCAACCTTGGGTCCTTACAATTATTTCATAAGTCGAAGAGTTATTGATAGCACAACTTAGCCCAATTTTACAGGTAATGCATAATAGGTTGAAAATACAAATATAAAGGACACAACATTAGTTTTCCTCAAGAGGTTAAAGATCTTGGCATGAAATTCCATCCATATATTAAAGACTTCGATTTGATCATTATTGTAAGAATAAAATATCCCTAAAGATCAAACGGAAATTTCAATGTTACAGAGACCAACTAATGGATGCATTATTCTATAAGAATAAGAAAGATCCTCGTTATTGTGTGGTGTTGAAATTGATATATGTTCCCTTGACGAGTTTCCAAAAAATGCATCCGACGTTTCATGATTGATATTGTTATATTACCAAATATGGACAATGACATGGCCTTTGGAATGTTGGAAGGGTTTCAAGGTCGTAAAAATATCTTAGAATGTTGTGCGTCCTTATATTGTGAGACAACTAAGAAATCGAGATGCAGATAGGGAAATAGAACTTATTCGAGCTTGGGTAGATAATCCTAATAGAGAAGACCACACATAAGGTAAATCTATAGATGTGATTAATGGGCCTACATTAGCTTCATATCACATAATTTCATGTCCCGTAAATGAGTATAATAGTCAATGATTATTTGATATGGCATTTTCGACATTGGTCCTGAAAGGGTTAAAGTGTTGATTGGTTAGATCCCGCTATCATGTGTCTTAGATATTTCTAAGAAAGATCCACCTATCGTGTGTAGTAGATATTTGTAAGAAAGCACTGAATACATCTTTAGTGGAGAAACTTTCGCTATCAACGATTTCGTGAGGTGGCACATCCTCATATTTAGTGCCCTCCAAATATATACTTTGGCATTATTGCGTGAATTAATATTTTAATGTTGTTGGTTTTCTCAATTTTATGGTTTATGTTGCAATTGTAGGGGCGTAGATGGAATTATTTATTTATTTTTTATTTTTTTTGGTTTTTACATTCATGAAATTATTACTTCATAATTATTTTGGAATTACATTATTAATGTTTTTTGCATTATTTGGGTTTGATATGGGAATATTAGTTGTAAATTATTGAATATTCAACAACATCGTTTCTATTATTATCAAGAAATGAATAATAATTATATATTATCAAGAAATAAATAATAATAATATTGAAGATGTAGGAAGTATATAACGACAATAAAGGCATTGAATTCAATGAAATTATTCATTAAAATTGAAAGTGAAGAGATGAAGATACAAAATAATGTTAAATAAATATTGTGATGAAAACAAATGACCAAGTATCAAAGGAAAGAGAAACAAAGAAAGGATGTGAAATGAAATTGCTACAAGTGAAAAAGAATGAAAAAGGATCAAAGAGAAGGACAATGAAAAAATGATTCCAAAGAAAAAGATTGCAATTGCAAAGAATGAATGATAATAGAGAATAACATAGAAGTCAAAATAGAGATAAAGTAAGAGCACATCCACCAAGATAATGGAGAGATATCCATAAGAAAATGACAAAAAATAAACATGTTTGTAAAAAATGCACCAATAATGAAAATCATCAACAAGTTGTGCTAAATAATGATGAACTTCGAACAAAATCCAATCTACCATTTTTTTTCATACAAATATGAAGTTATTGCACATAATAAATTTTATGAAAGAATTAATAAATTGGGCCATATTCAAATGTGTCATGTGCTTGAGGATTAATATCCTAGTATTCAACTGCTAATAGAGGTCGATTTGTATTAGATGTAAAAGAGTGGATATTGGTCATAGATTTTCATCTCAAAATGATATGAATATAAGGTTTCAACTTTTGGTACTTGTAAGTCTTTGATAAGTTTAAGAGATATTGATAGCATGAGCCATTCCAATTTTCCAAGTAATACATAATAGGTTAGTAATAAAAATATAGTGGACACACCATTAATTTTCCCCAAGAGGTTAAATACTAGAAATTACCTTACCTCCACATATTAAAGAATTTGATTTAATGATTGTGGTAAGAAAAAAAGATCCCCAAGAATCGAGTATGATTTCAATGTTAGAAAGAAAAAAATATTGGATGTGTTAGTGTATACGATTAAGAATGTTTTTTATTATCATGGCGTTTAAATTGATATATGTGCCCTTCACGAACTACCAAAAAAATGCAACAAATGTTACATGATCAATATTGTTATATTAACAAATATGGACAATGGCATGGACTTTTCAATGTTGGAAGGGTTTAGAGGTAGTGAAAATATCTTAAAATGTTGTGATTCCTTATAATATTGTGAGACAACTAATGAATTCAAATGCACCTAGGGAAATTGAACTTATTCAAGCTTGAGTAGATAATTCTAATAGAGAAGACTAGAGAAGACCACAAGTAGATAATTCTAATAGAGAAGACTAGAGAAGACCACAGATAGGGAGAATTTGTAGATGTGATTAATGGGCCTACATTAGCTTCATCCCATGAATGAGTATAATAGAGAAAGATTATATTTGATATGACATTTTCGACATTATTCCTTAAAGGTGAAGCTGATTGGTTACAACCATTGATTGAATTTACATCTTCAATAGTATGCAAAACATCTTCTTAGATATCATGATAACATGTTTGAAAGTCACCTTATATTTATATACTTTTTACTTAATATCATTATTAGACATTATATTCCAGGCTTTTATTGGTTAAAAACAATATGACATACCGTACACTCGTTGATTTACTAGAACATTTACAAAATCTTTCTAGCTTGTAAATAGATTACTGGTGAGAGTCCATGTTCCATTATTTTTAAACTAACAAAGTTCAATATCTAAAATAAAAATNGAATCAATATAATTGGTCCATTCCTCTCCCAAGTATTAACATAGGAAAGAAAGTGGGCAAGTTCTCAATTGTATTGTATTATCTAGAGACAAAGTCTCACTTTTTCAACTTCTATTTCTATGTATCAATCTGATCACAAAGTACACTAATATATCCAAGAAAAGATGAACAAAAAAGATTGAAATAAATTACTATGAAATATAAATAAATTATTATAACATTCACTCAAAAGAATATACTAATTAGGACGAAAGGCGTATACCTATTGACAATGGGAAGATTTAATAGGGGTTTAGTGCTTAATAATTTTTCTATGGACAAGATTAAATATGGCTGGAATATTCTTAGTAGTCACACAAAATAAATGGATGTGATGTCAATCATTAACTTCTTAGCTATTATAAAGACATCCGTTTATGTGTTTACTTTTTTGCATTTACCTAATCATATTTAAAAATTATTTTGATAGCTAACTGTTTGCCACCTAAGTGATTAACAAGAATTAAAATATTAACACCAGATAAATGAAGCGCAACCATTTATTTGTTAATTAAGTCGAAAGACGTACACCTATTGGCAATGGGCACAATTAATCACCTTTTAATCTCAAATTCTAATCTAATTGCTAACAATTGAAGATGTTGGCATATTCTTAGTAGTCCTTCCAAATCAATGAATGAGATATCATGTTCATAACTTTCTAGCAGTTTTAAAGGACTACATTAACCTGTTTACTTTTTAACATTTACTTAATATGATTAAGAAATTACTGTGTGACTATCTAATTGCCAAGTTCAAATGATTGACAAATTTACTTCACTATTAACTTTTTCTATTTTAGTGTATTAAATTTAAGTTTCTACCACATTTTTCATATCTAAGATTCTGCCACTTTTTTCATATCTAAAATACACCTACAATGCCCCGATTTACACCTAAGATGTTGACCGCCATAATTTGAATAATTATCGTTTGTGTCAAGAAATCATGGCTAGCGCAAGTCGTCATTCCATTAATGCCCTGCGCCTCTTGATACCTCCGACCTGTTGATGTCCCCGACCGTTTCATTCCATTAATGCCCCGCGCCTCTTCATACCTCCGAGCTGTTGATGCTCCAGACCGTTTCTTGCCTGACTTACGACGCATAATACGATGCCCAATGCCCTAGACTGTTTCTTGCCGGACATACTACACATAATACAAGGTGGTATAGAGGAAAATACAGAGGCAGGAGCATAGAGGAGAGAAGGAAACAATCTTAAAGGCACAACATCGGTATCAACATCAGCAAAGAGGTGAGGTGAGGTGAGCAACAAACGTTCTGTACATTTTATATTCATTTGTTCATTAAATAGATGGATTTTAAATTGCATGTGCACCCATGTCTGTGTGCATGTTGCATTACGCCCTTGTCTGTCTGTTTATTTAAATTGCATGTGCGTCATTAGATTCATATCATCTTGGACCTCACGGATTTAAAAAGAATTTCTCATGCTTAAAATTAATTTATCTTCTACATAATCGTGCATGAACATCTGTTCTTTTGAGCATTCGCCAATTGTTTTCTTTTCATGGAGGGCGCACAACAACATGCATTGTAATAACCCCCTAACATTTGTGGGTTGTTTTTTTCTGATGAAGGAGGACGCAAATATTTTGTAATAACCCTGCCAGGAATCTCACCAACAGGAACTATAGACCCCGCATTGATAAGTTTCAGATCATTGACAGTTTTTGAAGCATTATCCTTGTTTGAGTATAATTTCCTTGAGAGAGCCCATGGTTGGTGAACACCCATAAGTTAATGGTGAAAGAGATAGGTTAATCTAAATCTGTAATATTTCAGCAATCATTGTTCACTTTTAAACATTTTATTCTTGCGGCCATCCTTGCTCCCTCCTTCAGGGTTTTTATTAATGTCAAGCCTGCATGTGTGGTGATACCACTTCCCGTGTTTCAATTAACGCAATAATGAAACTAACGGGTGGTTAAACTGGATGCATGTTGAATGGTAGGTTTGGGCGGCTATTCAAATTTCGCGGTACCACAATTATTAAGGTAATAACCTCCTTTAGGGTTTTTATTAATGTCAAGCCTGCATGTGTGGTGATACCACTTCCCGTGTTTCAATTAACGCAATAATGAAACTAACGGGTGGTTAAACTGGATGCATGTTGAATGGTAGGTTTGGGCGGCTATTCAAATTTCGGGGTACCGCAATTATTAAGGTAATAAAGTTTTGAAGTTTAAATTTTTTTTCCTTTAACAGATTCCATTGGGTATATATTTATCATAATCATGATTTCTCTTTTTATTTGCAGGAAAGAATTATATACCTCAGCCATAGTCTGTCTAATGTTTTGGTTTCTGTGCATTTTATAGTTCACCAGCCATAGTTTAAAAATGTATATCAGCCATAGCTTAAAAATGTATATAATATATAGCATCAGTTTATATATATGATAAGTTTATTTATTTTGAATTTTTTTTAATATGTTTGCATTTTTTAATATATATTGTTTATATATCATGTAATTACATTAGTGTTATGTTTATTTATTTATTAGTTTTTTAAATGAGTTTGTTGATATATGTAGATTATTTAAATTGATCACTTTTAAATGAAAAAATAAAAAAAGAGCTCCAGATTTTTAAATTGACCATGAATTCTGGCAACATAAATAAAAGAACCAAGAAAAAACTTTAGATTTTTGATGGGTTGGGAATTTTATAGCAAAAACTTTTCGGCTTTGGATGTTTACCGGCCACAAATTTTCGGCTGTGCTAGTCAATAATAAAATTTAATAAATTCTTTATCTACCAATACATTTCCGTGTTCTCCAGCTACTGTATTAGCAGCTGTGCTAGTGATACACTCTAATAATAACTTTCACTCAAAAGCTGTGGTTGAACATAAATATACTTCGAAAATAATATATAGGGATATGGGTGTATTTTAGTCACATTGAAGCATATTCTTTAAAATATTATAGAGATTTTACATTAGTATAAGCTTCGACCATATGTTAACTTATAATTTTGAATAGCTTCTGTTATGAGCTATGTTACTCTATCGTTTTAAGAGATCACTAAAAATGCCATGAACCCAGAAAGAAAAACGTTAACATCCCAAAGCAATAGATATATTGATGGCAACCTGCATAGCTTACACCATATTCTGACTTCAACTGTTAAGTGCACAATACTTAGTATAATATCAAATACAATACATGCTAGCCATCGTATGCATGTTTGGCAAGCAATAGCACGGCTTATTACAAAAGCTAACTGTGAGATCTTCCTTTCCGAATATTAGCATGCGTTTCAACGGCTTCGCCAGCCTATATGCCATTCAGTGCCTAGATCCAGGCGGATTATCGTGACCAATCCCAGGGCTGGGGCCTAACGGTTGAAAGCGCGCAATAGATTTCTTCTCTTCATGTTCAACCACATTAAATTTTAGAGAAGCAAGGATTGTCTGAAGAAGTTCATCAGAACCCTGATCTGAAGCCTTCGATTTTGCAAATACATTCGCCTTCAACGTACCCTTTGAACCAGGATGCTTTTCAGGGCTCGCTCTTCTGCTAAAACATTCGTTCAGCTCGAGGAGTGCCTTCTCGGGAGTCCTTTCCTCGACTGATGGACAACTACTTGCAGGAGTAGCTTTAAGCTGAGAATCGCTATCCAGAGATAACGTCTTGAAGCGGAAAATGCGACCAGCCTCACTTAACGGGGCTGCAATAAACAATAGAATAATCATAGCACAGCTCTTCATCATTCAGGTAATTTACGTAAGGCAACTTCTCTATTTGGATCCGATGTGATTATCACAAGAGAAGAAAAAGCAGAGACTGTAAGGTATTATTCAGAGAAAATATATGATACTCTCACGAAACCAGAACGGAAGATAAGAGACTACTCTGAGATACACGGCAATAAACGAGAATTCGATTGATGAAATGTTTATACCTCAGCATCCTATTTATCTGTTAGCTCTAAAGTCCAGTCCACAAAAAATGGATTCCACTGATGCAATGGAAGAATTATTTAATAAATTTCAGCTATAACCCTAGATATAGAATATGATTGATACTGGCCACACAAACACATTAAAATAGTACAACCAAACAGTTGGGCACGGCACGTCGAATATATCTCGACAAGTATTACGATTACTTTCTTTATGGGTCAGATCCTTGGCATTCAGTTACAATCCTGAATGATTCCCTCGCGTTTTCTTTGGTACCATCATTCTTTGTTTCTGAATTTCATCATTACTTGAGAAGTGCTTGCCTTCTGACTTCTTTCCTTGACCTAACTAAACGAAAATTGTTTAACAAAGAAATTGTGATAAATTATTCGAGATTTCGAGTATTTCAAGAGGAATTAATATTTCTTTTGTCTGAACGCGCGGAGTATGACAGTGGCTGAGAAGAGAGCTGGCTGGCTTTGCATTATACTAGATTCAAAGAATATGCCCGGTCGATATCGT
>SNQJ01S0029159.1:0-16367 GCA_010110895.2 Picea sitchensis
TTTAATCTCATAAAAGTTTCGGCCATATCACTAAATCACACTTTAAAAGTGTCTTAAAATCTTCTAAACACTCTAAAAATCACCTAAAAGTCTACCTAATCCATATATATACTTAATAGACTATTTTAGGGTACCTTAGACCACCATATTAACCATCTAAAATGGGTTTGGGGAAAACAATGGAGGGTGTAGGCAGGGGACTGTCTCACGGCACACAGGATGTGTCCTCTCTGGGAAGTACTCGTTCTTTAGGGCTGGTTGGTTCTGCTAGGGTTAGCCTTGTTGCTACACTATATTGAGCATCCATCAATTATTTGGCAATAGGAAGAGGAGTCTTTGGTGAAAGATTAATAAAACTTGGCAATCTTAAGAAATCTTAATAACTTAACCTTTGTCCTAAATTAATAAATACATTGTGGGTTAAGTAATCAAGAGTGCGGGTAATATTCATCAATCTTAATAACATTTGTGCTTAAATCTTCTAAATCTTCTTGAATGTGTTGATGATATTGATATATTGATGATGATCTCATAATTCCGATGAATTGTTTATGTTGATGCTTTAATCTTTTGTATCTTGCACACATATAAGTAAAACGTGGTTAGCTTTCTCTTGTATCATTTGTATCTTAGCATTTTTACTTGTAATTAATTGTATCTAATACTCTTTGCTTCAATTTATTCTTTTGTAATCTTGTAAGTAACTTGTAATATACTTGTAACGAACAACCCTTAAAATTAGTTGACCCCTTGCCCAATATTTAGGCACTAGTCTTAGTTTCCCTAGGAAAAGGCTTGACTTACATACTAACCCTTGCATCTTGCATTGCTTCTTGTGCATCATAGGATAGATCCCCTCTAACCTTAAGAAATCAAAACTAACTCCTAGAACTTAGCTTAATTCATTTAGTAACTAACGTCTACCCCCTTTGGATTCCCTAGGAGTAAGCCTAGATGGAAGAGGTTCCGGTCAAAGTGATAACATGGGCCGTGAACCTAGGCATTGTACCTCCAAGGACACACTAAGTGAGTCGGACTTAGCTCATGTCTGCAAGTGTGTATAAGGATGGCAACACAACTTTTTATTTTTTGCAACTTTTGTGGGTATATGAGGGATGTAATGGTGAAGATAGAATATGTATGTGGGCTATATTGGTGTAGAAAGAGTGTGTACATGAGAAGTAGTGGTGCAGGGTGTGTACATATTTGAAAATAGGATTTTTAAGAAGAGCTGCTTAGTGATGGCTTGGAAAAAATGGCAAGTAAGAGGACCAAATGCCAGATATGTATGTATGGCACAATTTAGGGTTATAACAAATGCCCCCTAATATGTGAGGATAGAATAACATCTAATGACTGAAATACATTACAAAATATTCACCAATCTGTGCAGTGAGTTAGCCCAGGACCAGAGTTTGGGAGGTGCCATCTGCAAAAATAACAATTGTCTCACTGAGGGAGGCATACCCATGCTCGGGATCAAATAAATCATGGTTTCCAATCAAATACACTACAGATCCATGTCATATAACTATATAAAGCATATCCGTGAGCAATACATAGTGGATCTACATCTCAAAATCAAAGATATACATGTATAATATCCACATTCAAGAATCTAATGACGATTGATGGATGGAGATGAGGCCTTCAAAGATCGAGAAACAAATTCAAGATCTTAAAAATCAGGTAGGAGTGTAAATGTGAGTGTATGACTTCACTACCCAGAGGTGTTTGAGGGCTTATCGAGGAATAAACAAGAGAATATTGGTGATTAGGCAGAGGACTTCATTGATTTCGAGCAAGCACTTGATTAGACTTTCGAAATGGCTAGGCATGAGGTCAAGAGACAAAATGTAGAAAGGATGACTCAGGTTGGGTAAAAATTCCCTTGAACAAGAGAACAAAAGATGATCAGACTCAGGCAGCATGACATTGACATAAGTTCAGGATGCAGGAGGCAACACAAACTCTCCATCTGTTTGGAAGGATAACCAAATGGAGGAGGACACAACTCTATGTATCGAGAACAAATTCCTAAGGTCATATTAAATCCCAAATCTTGATGAACAAACGGAAGGGTGTGCTTTGTCCAAGGGAGACTCATTGTGCTGCCATAAAAAGAAAATATATTTCCCGTCCTCTTTTTGGGGTATTTTTTATTTTTTTGTCTTTTTCAATATTTTTAAAGAGCTTGAAAAAGAGTAAAAGAATGCTATGTTACAAAGGAGGAATGAGTGTAGCAAGCATACTAGTTCCAAGTGCAAGGAACATACTAATTCTCATACAAAGGAGACATGTGCAAGGAAAGGACACTCGGGGAAAAATCCTCCATGGGTTAAGGTGTCAAGTCACAGAGGCAAAGTGCTACAAGGCTTGCATATAAGGCATTCTTCAAAGGTTCAGTTGAGAGAAAAATGGAGCTAGAATTAGGCCAAAGACGCAAATATGCAAATGCGATAAGAAGGAAATGATGAAACCCCCTTCAATGTATCTTTTACGAGCCCAAAGAATGTAAGATTGATGGTTTTTCACATTTAGAGAGTCTGAAAAAACGTAAAATAAGACTTCGCTTGGGTACCTTTTTCGATGGTAGTCTGTTGGTTCGAAAAACGGGTAAACTAGCACTGAAAATACATCTAGTCAAAACCATTTTAATGAGTGTGAGAAAGACAAGATCACTCAACCATCTCCTCAATTTTAAGGAGTCTGAAAATAGATTAACTATGGAATCCATATGGTGTGTTCTTCTGGACCATTTTAGTGAGTGTGAAGGAACAAGGTCACTCAAAAATATTTTCAATTTTAAGGAGTATGAAAAGAGATTAAATATGGACTATGTATAGTATGTTCTTCTGGACCAATTAACGAGTGTGAAGGAACAAGGTCACTCGACAATATTTTCAATTTTAGGGAGTCTAAAAAGAGCTTAACTATGGACTCCGTGGGGGTTCCCTTTTCGTAAATTTAGTCCCTCAGGCCCGAAAAAGGGTTAAACATATACCTGAGAATACTCTTCTAGAGAACCAGAGTTCCCAGAGTATACCTTTGTTCATAAAATTGACCATTCAGACTGAAAAAGGGGTAAACTACCGCCACACAGACATGCCTTCAAATTTTAGTTTGGCGAGCATGAAGGACAACAAGATCGCTCAAAAATCTTTTCATGTTTAGAGAGTCTGAAAAGGGATTAAAAGAAGACTCATTTTCTGGGAGTCTCGAGGGTGAGGCCAAGAGTAATGACACATTAGAGATATGAGGCTCAATCTCATAATAATGACAGGACTAACAAGGACTCCCAAGGCTAAAGTCATTAACGACCACATGGACGCCAAAAATGCAACCGAGGTCTACCTAGGGCATCCATGTAAATGTAGGCTCTACCACCTCACCATGACACTTCTAAAACAACAATGATGGTTATATACTGCAGTTCGGTGGGATTGACCCTATGGAAAAGTGGAAAATACAACAAGATGTAGAAAGTCGAGGTGGAATCCTAAATTAAATGAAAAAAGTTGGAAAAAATGACTTTTACCAAACGACCTTTAAAAGTGACCCAACTCCCAAAACATTTTCCAAACCAAAGGTGAAGTTCATCATAAAATCCAATGATAAACTCAAGAACATTCTAGATGATTTTCAAGACAGAAAAAAATGACAAAAGGGTTAAAAAAAGTGGCAAAAGGACCAAAAAAGTCTATAAATAGAAGCTACCAGCTCATTTTCACCGTTGCAAATTGAGAATTAACCAAAAATCTAAAAATACCCCTTTTCTACAAAATTTTATTATGCAAGCTTCAGAGGATGAAACGAACTTCCTCTCAGACCAAGTAAGTACAAATCAACCCTCTTGCATTTCAATACTTCCTTTATGCATTTATTTCAATTTTTTGGTGGGGCACGCCCTCCTAAAAAAGGGTGGCCCTACGTATACGTGAGTTGTCCAAGGACAGATCATGTATGCCCACAGGAAGAAAACAATCTGCCCACATGCATACATGACTATGTCCAAGACAGCCTGCATACACCCACAATAACATGGAAAAAATGAAAAACAAGAGTTAACTCTCCATTTGAACTTGTCATTTAACATGATGTATGTCCACTAAAGAGAGAGAGAGAGAATGAAGACATTGATATTTTGGTCGAAGAAGACCCTTGTTTTGTCACTGCATTGAAACAATGCAGGTTGTGGAAGTTCTTTCGGTGTCCACTCATGAGGCCACAACCGAGGCTTTTGAATGCCTTGGTAGACTATTGGCACCCCAACGTTGATGCATTTATGCTCTAGGGGTAGTCGTTGACTCCAACAACTTAATATATTTACTTTATGAATGGCCTCTTGACGAGAGGGAAACCAATCAACTTGTGTTCTTTTCCCCCAGGCCTGATAACATCGTTGACCTGATCAGACTACATTGCGAGGCCGACACTGAGAAAGTAGGTTCTCAGGTGCCAATCCACAAGATCACCAACATATCACTGAAAGTGGTAGTTTTAGTTATTGGGCATATCACTGGATCCATGGCCTTACATCAAGCCTCCCATGTGCACATGTATTGTGCGGTGTAGTGATTAAATGCACGAGTGTTCGACTGGAGCACAACCATGCTTGACTGCATGAAGAGAAATATTACAGAGTGTCATGGGAGGAGTAACAAAAACTTCGAGTTTGGTACCATATTATGCTCATTCTTCTTCGAGAGGGTACCCAACATGAGTCCAAAAGAGACAGTATGAGGGCATGTGGCCTCCTTCCCAGCAGTGTGCAGGTGGGCATCATTATTATCACGATCGGGGGGAAGGAGGACCATAGAGGCCTTTGATGATATCTTTTTTGACTAGTGGGAATGACAGATTCTAGATATAGAGGACTACCCCTATGCCAAAATCAACTTTTCCAGGGATCCAAACGTTCCCGTACCTCCTGGAGAGGAGTGAGGAGAGATAGGTATGTTTGTTTTCAAAGTTATTTTATTTTTAATTTATTTTTATATATACCATTTTTATGTGAGTCAGATTATCTGACATCTATGTATCTATTTATGTTAAAATGTGGGGCCAGTGCATCCAGCAGCCTTATCGAGGACCAGGTGGCATCCTCGACCAAAGGAAGTACCAACCGTAGTCACCAGACCAATAGCAACAACAACAGATGGAACTCCAATCGGAGAGGCTGAGAGAGTTTTGAGACAGGTGGAGAGGAACCTCACCGTGCTCACTCATGAAATCCCCATGGATGATATCGAGGATCTCCCACCATCGATGCAGCCTCACGTAGTTGGGGTACCATGGACTTGGGTCCAGCTCTTTCGACATTTGGAAAACACCGTTTTTCACTATGGTAGGGACAATAGGCCCCATTCTTATCTTAGGATGGACCACTTATGTGCCGAGGGAACTCTTTTTATATTTTTGACGTCATAAGCCAAGTGATGTATACTAGATTTATATTTTTGAGGCACTCATGCTCAACTATGTACTCTGATAATTTTGATGTATATGTATGTGTATTTACATATTCTATGTTTTATGAATCACCTTTTTTACAAATGTGGGTACATATGTATTTGTGTGCTTCTTTTTATGTGTGTGCAATATGCCAATCTAATACTTGATTAGATAGAGTGTCTTTCATTTGATTTAATCTCCTAGGAACAAGGATATATGTAATGTAATCAAAGAAACGTTCTAAGAGACGTACCCTAAGCAATCGTCGATGTAGAGTAGGATCACAGACATGGTAAACCCCACTTAACTGGGACACAACCAGTTGTGCATCTAAATAGACCCGAAGGTGAGAGATACCATGTGACAAAGCATCATGAGGCAACTCTATCACTACACTGTACTCAACGACATTGTTTGTGGAGTCACCTAGAAAGATACCTTCAGAAGATAGCAATTGGCCCTAAGGTTTGAATATCACCCAAACTGTGGAAGCAAGCCTTTGAGTGTGTCGACTAGCGCCATTCGCGAACCCAACTATGTTAGAGAAAGATTTTACTCACCCTATTCAATCTTATAGAGAGGGCATTATTCCATTTCCCTATGAAGACTTGTCTTCCCTGTTACTAAAGTCTAGAGACAAAAATATTTATTTTTTCCACTTGTACGCAACTTGCACCTTATACAACATGCGTATACGCAGGCTTCTCCACTACAACCCATGTACATTGGGATTTGTGCCAAAAAATCAAAATTAAATGTTAGGTTTCCATGTCACGACAGGATATATTTGATCCTTGGCCTTCCATATACTAGAAACGCTCTGACTCAACCCTTCAGTTGCATTTTAAAGGCTATAAAGAAGCCAATTTTGAGCTGTGGAAAAAGAGAAAGAATTCAACTTTGAGAGAAAAGTTACTCTGGAGAAATTATTTACTTCATATTGAGTTTGCATCCATTTCTCCTTTAAGTTTGAACATAGTTTTCAAACACCAAGCTCTTCCATTATTGATGGACAACCTATTTGTCTCCCTTATATGAGCTTTCCTTTGGTGGATGATTGAAGTGGTGGAGGCCCAGTTGGAAGGAACTTGGTTTCTTGGTTTTGAACCATGACGATATGTAAGCATGTAATATTTTCACTTCTGTTGATCCTTCATTAATAGAAATACTCCTTTCTTGTACAATTGATATCTTGCAAATATATGAATTATTATCCATGGGCATATTTGTTATGTATATTGATGAATTATGCTATTTAATGTGCTAACCTTTTATATTTCCACCATATTCTTGTTTTTTCTTATTTGTTGAGAACTTGTTGCAGGTATATAGCTTTGGGTCGAAGTTCTCAACGATGGACATCATCAAACATATGGATGAGGTAGGCCTCTTTCTTATCTTGCTTTCACATTGGTTTATATAACATGTTGTTGGGATAGAGTTGATTTATGTAGTCATTTCCATCTTTTGTGGTTCACCATAGCCATAGAGATATTTTCCTCGTAACTGAACTGACGACCATACTAGGGATGAATCTTCTTTCTTATGGTTTGAAGTACTTTTCTCCTTAGATTGCTCTCATTTCTATTCTAGTTCTTGTCGTATCATTGCTTGACATCTCTTGTTCACTCTTGGTCTGAGTTTTCAACCTTTCTCCCTTGCCTAGCCTTGTTTCAAAGCATATACGTGCCTTATTCCTTGACAATCAAGTATACACGCAGGTTGTCTCACTGCAAGTTGCATATATACTCTTTGTTTGCCCAAATATTTGCGTACACCTTTTCTCGTTACCTGTTTGCTTGGTCTAGTGTTTTTTGGGTGGGATTTGATGCTTGCTGAGCCTTCTTAGGTCTTTGTAGTTCCTGTTGAGTGCATGTGGGATGACATGAAACCATTTTTTGGTTGAATTTATGGGAAAAGTATTTCTCTTCATCTTTTCATTTTTATTGTCCTTGTACATTGGGTTGGGTTTTTTGTTGCTTGGTATCATGCTTGAGTTATCTCTTTTTTATATGGAGTAGGGATATATATCAGGTTAATTTTCAGTCCATGCATTTTTAGTTTCGATATATTGAAAATACAAAAAAAATAGGCATTTTTCATTACTTGGAATTTTTGTCTTTTGAGTTTTTATCATTAGCTTAGTGCATACAGTGAAAGATTTCATTTTTACTTCTGAATTGTAATGTTGAATTTGAAAATTGCATCATTTTTAGAAGCATATCATACATTAAAAGTTAGAGTTAGGAATTTGCATTATTTTCATATTTACTTTTCTTGCAGAGTCATAACACGATGATTTTCACTACCATACCTTTTTGAGTAATCATGACCATTAAAATCAATGTTATAATTTAAAATTTATTAGTAATGATTTTATTTTCTAGGGTGCACAAAATAGCCTAGGATTTAGTGCCTTGGAATAGGATTTTGTGAGTAAACTTCTCCAAGGAAATTAAATCAACATATGTGTATGAGTAAGGGAGTGGAGAAATACATTGTATAATTGGTAATATCAGGAGGATCCGCTCACACCAGAGTTAATCCTGAGGTCGCACGAAGTTGGTTGAAGGGATATCCCCACGATACCTTCCTAGAGTCAGAGATATTTTTGGGGATCTATTCATATCTAGGGATCTTGTTAGTTCCTTTACCTTCATGAGAGGCGGTGATTTCAAGGTTTGAGGCTTTTCCACCCTATCCATATGATGGACCTGACTTACAAATTCTCTCCTATGCATCAATTATACAGTGGTTTATTAGTTGCTTGACTTAGGTGTCTCATAGGTTACTTTCAAGGGTTATTCTGTAGGTACCCTGGGTCAGATAAGGGTCGGACAACACACAGCCTTTATGGAGGATTACCTCTCTGGGGGGATCTATCCAACTGGTTGTCAATCCCAAAAGGGCCCTTATAATTGATTATGTTACCTCCAATCTTTAGCAGGGAGTCTCAGGACACTATTGGACGAGACATACCTTCTTTAGGAAGGAATTCCACTCAACCACTTTACCTTGTTTGCATGCATATTGGCCGTTTGAATTTTGGTGTGCTCTTTGATTACTAGTTGGCCTTAAGAGTCTATACTAAGTCCTCATTATGGGTAGTGGAGTCCCCTTGGCTCCCTTGTTTACTGATGCTTACCCCGTGATTCCTACTCAGTTCATGGCGATGAATCCTCTTGTTTCTTATAATGGTATGCAGAGCTTTCGTACTCAGTCCATGCCTTGGGTCTCTAGTCATTCTCCCATTGATATGCCTTCACCCTTGCAATCCTCTCCTTGGTCCAGTTATATGAATCCTAGCATTGGATCCGGGGGCACCATGGTCCCAATGCCTACATCTTCATTTGATATGAGTCATGTCCCTCAACCTGTTTTTACAATGGGAGGTTGGAACCTCCCCGCTTATGGATCTAGTCCTAGTTATGTTATTTCAGGAGCCAATACTCAGATGGGTGCTTATTCTACTCATCACACCCCATCCATGTATCCTTCATCCTCCATGTCAATTCCTTCGAAAATGTTTTCCATGGCGAGTCCTCATGTATCCCTGGGTGTTTCTTACAGGGAGAATCAATTTTACGATTCGGGATAACCTCTTTACCGAACCCCTTCACAAGGGGGAAACATATATCCTCACTCCAATAGTCCTTATCATACTTTTTTCCCTTTTCAAACTTCAGTGATGATGACCGTTTATACTTCTCTAAATCAATTAAATGGAGGATACTACCTTTCCAAGCAGGGACAAGGGGTAAACCAATATCTTTCTTGGCCTGCAATGTTTCAGATTCAATATTTCCCTGGACCTTGGTATCAAATGCAACAACCCACCACTATCCCAGTCACTTTCAGTCATACTGGAGCTCCGTCACCAACCTCTTTCAGTCATGTTGGATATGGGTCAACAACTCCTACAAGTCATGTTTACAACCCGTACCCAATGCTGCTAGTTAGGCTGGGGGAACCACTCTAATTTCCACAAGTCATATCAATGTCGCGTCTCCAACCTCTTTACATCATGTCAGAGATGAATCTCCCACCTCTGCCTATCATGTTGAAAGTATGTCACCAACCATTTTGAACGACGTTGGGAACATCAAGAATCCTAGATGTCTCATATGTAAGCCTAAGTTCCTTTGCAAGACTTGCGAAGTAAATAACCTTAATCGTCTATGTCTAGCTACTGCTGAGATACCAGAAGCATGGGGCTCACCTAAGGGCCCTTCGGATTCTGAGGCATGTGTGGTTTATCCCCACCTTGTTCCTCCTGTGATTGACATGGTGGTAACACCAATGCAATCCTCTCCTGACCTCACCCCTATTGTCGAGGGTGGCACATCCCCTATCCCCATTACCATGCATCCTCTTCAACCTATAATTGAATAAGTGGTCACACCAGTGCAATATATGGCCAATCTTACTCTCCTTATGGAGAGTGATGCATCCTTCAATCATGTCATCATCATTCATGATCCTGCACCTTCTAAACAAGAGAGAGTTTTTCTTTCACCAAGTCCTCTCCCTCTGGGTCTTGAGGAGATCACCTTCGATTGGAATGGTCTTGTGGGGTATCCAATTCCCTCGCCTATGTATTTTCTTGTAAGAGATATTATATGATCTATCACAAAGACTATATACTCTGTTAGTTCTTTATCCTCCTCAACTTGGAGAGATTTGGGTTTTCCCAAGCTTATGTCAGTTATTTCTAAGATATTGACATTCCACATAAGATCTGCAAGGGAGCCTTGGCCTCCCCTATGACTTGCCACCTAGACTCTCCCAAATGAGTTTAATTTAATCTCTTTTCTAACTTGTCTAAAACAAAAAAGATTGTTGAGTGATTTTTCCCCTTCACACTCGTTAAATTGGATTTGAAAGGTCATGAGTCTTAGTTAAGATCTTTTCTGACTCGCTATCAAAAAATGAAAAGATTGTCGAGTGAACTTGTCTCTTTCACACTCGTAAAACAGGTTTTGAAAAGACGTCTATTTGGCACAAGTTTACAACTTTTTCACACCAAGTAGACTAAAAGACATAAAAAAGGAAAAAATTTGGTGTTAAGTTGTGACTGCATCTCATGCCCTTACTTGCAGTATCAAGCCTATAGCCAGTTCTCACTTTATGTTATAAATCATTTTCCTCAACATTTGTATCCTCAACCAAGTAGAACCTTGTTTATATCCTTCACAATTTGACACCCTATACCTAGGAGGAAACATTCCCTTGACTGTCCATCTCCTGCATGCACTTCCTTGCATTGAGCATAGGTACGTTCCACTGCTAGAACTAGTTTTCTTACTTGCGACACTCGTTTCCTCCTTTGTATCATAGCATTTGTTTGTTATGAAAAAACAAAAAAATATGGGTGGGAAGGGAGTATTATCTTGTATCGGCAGGAGTCGTGTCACCTTTGAATAGAGAAAAAATTTATTTGAGCCCATTCATCATAATTTTGGGATTAGCATGGCCTTAGGAAGCTAAGCTCGTTACTGAGTCCTCTCTACCGACCGATTACTCTTCCAGTCCCTACAGGGAATTTCATTGATGCCTCCTGCATCTCATAGTTCCATCATTGGGTCTATGCTGCCGGAGTCATATATATGTCTCACACTCTTGTTCAAAGGAATTATATCAACCTGTGTCAGACACTCCTCAGAAATATTGACTTTGCATGTCAACCATACCCTTAGTTTGTCTCAGAATCACATGATTCCATAGTCCTATCATGCACCCTGCCCCTACTTTCATCATTGGTAGGTAACCTTGAACCCAACAGTTGACATTTCATCATTGGTCATTGATTGGGTGGTTTCCATTATGTTCGATGACAAGACATCTATTAAAACATTGGGATTCATGCAGTGTCTTAGATTCCATTTTCCTTATTGTTGGTTTCATCGCCCTTGTTAGCAGTTTTAATCATTCGTTGTTATTCAGAGGGTATTTTTCATGTACCGCTTTCACTTGGCACATGCAAACGATGCATAGGTTCGTTGGTTCATGAACATGTCCTTCATCCAATTTCCACCAAATCATGAAGCTCCCACTTTATACCTCATGCTGACTGGTGAGAAATTCCTTAATTCTCTCCTTTCAATGGGTCTTTTTCCATCGACATCAACCCATTTATTCTGGAAAAAAGGCCTAGAGTCTTATGAGTACCTTGAGTCTTGCAACCATTAGTGGTAGGCTCTCTTGCCATCAACAGTTGGGAATACATCAATGTCTCTTGATCGATGGATTCTTCAGGTGTTAGACACTGACTCCTCTATTCACACTTGTAAGAATGTACTCGGTGCCTTGATACCTACTTTCATTATTGGTAGGTTGTCTCTCATTTTTTAACAGTATACATCAATGAACGGTAATCAAATGATGTCTCATTGTGTTTGACCTCAACTCCTTTATTTACATGATGTAGACTTGCACCATTGGTGGATTGTGTAGAAGACTTGAAGACATCATTATGTGGCCACAACTTTCCTAAGTTGTTGCTTCCTTTTCATTGGACCAATACCTATATGACTTCAGTGATCATGGGAGATCAGGTTGTACTCCATGGTATAAAAATATCTTTTGATTGGTTTTGATACTAGTTCTACTAGGCCTTGTTCATGACTATGAAAACTATTGGCATGTAAATTCATTTGTATTTTCCTATTCATGGCCACGAACACTTATTTTGTATATTTTCACATGGATCTGCAATGTATTTTTGGAATCCATGTATACAAAGTCAATATAGAATGTAATGAGCATTTGAGTTTGTCCATTTGGTTCTCTACCACTCCACTTCTGGGTTGTTTATAATGTATTTCGGCCATCACAAATTCTCTTCTGACCTCACACATTAGGGGGCATCTATTAGAGAAAGATTTTCCTCACCCTATGCAATCTTGCAGAGAGGGCCTTATTCCATTTCCCTGTGCAGACTTGTCTTCCCTGTTACTAAAGTCCATATAAAAAATATAAATTTTTTCCACTTGTACACATCTTGCACCTTATACAACAAACGTATACACAAGCTGCTCCACTACAGCCTGCGTACATCGGGATTTGTGTCAGAAAATAAAAATTAAATGTCAGTTTTCCATGTCATGACAGGAGATCTCTGATCCTTGGCCTTTCATATACTGGAAATGCTCTGACTCAGCCCTTCAATTTCATTTTGAAGGCTATAAAGAAGCCAATTCTGAGCTGTGGAAAAATAGAAAGAATTCAACTTTAAGAGCAAAGTTACTCTGGAGAAATTATTTACTTCATATTGAGTTTGCATCCCTTTGTCCTTTAAGTTTGAACATAGGGTTCAAACCCCAAGATATTCCCTTATTGATGAAGAACCTATTTGTCTTCCTTATATGAGCTTGCCTTTGGTGGATGATTGAAGTGGTGGAGGCCCAGTTGGAAGGAACTAGGTTTCTTGGTTCTGAACCATGCCGACACAGAAGTCTATAATATTTTCACTTATGTTGATCATTTATTAATAGAAATACTCCTTTCCGTCCAATTGATATCTTACAAACATATGAATTATTATCCATGGAATTTTTTTTATGTATATTGATGGATTATCCTATCTAATGTGCTAACCTTTTATATTTCCACCATATGCTTTTTTTTTTCTTTTTTGTTGAGAACTTGTTGCAGGTATATAGCTTTGGGTCAAAGTGCTCAACAGTGGAAATCATCGAACATATAGATGAGGTAGGCATCTTTCTTATCTTTCTTTCACATTGGTTTATATAGCATGTTGTTGGGATAGAGTTGATTTCTGCAGTCATTTCCATTTTTTGTGGTTCACCCTAGCCGTAGAGATATTTTCTTCGTAACAAACAAACACCTCTTATTCACTTGACATATGCCACATTGAAAAAGATAGCATAAATAACGACACATCCATAAAAAAAAAAGACCAAAAAACTAAATGTATAAGAACTATACATATGTACAAAAGTCACCCAAGGCAACCCACCTACGAGTAATACTTCTTGAGGTAGAGCCCATTTCTAGGCTCTGCTAAATATTTTCCTTCAAATTCAACCAGACAATAAGTTCCCTTTTTTAGTACCTCCTTCACAATGAAAGGTCCGAACCACATGGGTTTGAATTTGCCTACCCCTAGGGGATCCTTATCTTGGTCATAGACCAGGACAAGTTCACCTTCAGAGAAAATCCAAGGACAAACGAACTGATCATATTGACACTTGACTCATTCTTTGTGATCCTCATTATCGAAGGCTCCATCACGACGTTGCTCATTGAGCTTCTTGAGATATAATAATCATTCCTCAAGTGGTGAAGTGTTTGGAAATAAATGTACTGCCAACTTTAGAAATGGGATCTAACACTCTATGGGAAAGACTGTTTCCAGCCTGTAAATGATTTGAAAAGGTGAGAAACTGGTGGTAGTATTTATAGACGTCCAGTATGCCCACAATTCCAAGTACAACATCAAATTCCAATTTGACTTGGTAGAATTGATTGTTCATTGAAGAATCGTATTGAGGGACTTATTCATAGCTTCCACATGACCATTCGCTTGTGGGTAGTAGGGTGATGAATGATCTTTCCTCAACCCAATATTTGAATTTAACTTGGACATCATTTTGTTCTGAAAGTGACTTCCATGGTCAGTGAAAATATCCTTCGCGATACCGAACCTTGTTATTATCTGATTGAAAATAAAGAGAGTTGTTGTATTTCCATCATTATTGAATGTTGGCATAGCCTTACCCACTTTCTGAAGTAGTCTACCACTACGATGATATAACTATGCCCCTTGGATGAAGCCAGGTGGCATGTAGTAAAATCAATCCCCCACTTGGTGAAGGGACCAACAGTAATGACGGGAAGCATGGGAGAAGGGTGTGCCCTCATCTTCCAAGAGAATATCTGGCATGGGTGGCACTTCTTAACCGATTCAATGAAATCCTTGATTAACGTCGGTCAAAATTAACTGGATCGTAGAATCTTTTAGGCTATTTCCAACCCATACAAATGACCACCACATGCTCCAGTGTGGCATTCATTAAGAATGAGTTTCTCTTCTTCATGAATGAGGCACCGAGGAAGAATGCAATCTACACCTTAATGATACAGAGTGTCATTGAGTATGAGATATTTTTTTTCTTGATGGCGTATACTTCGACGCTCATCGCGAGAAGAAGAGGAGTGGAACTTCAAATTCTGGAGATAGACTAGTATATCTCCATACCAAAGGTCCGAAGATGAAATCATAAAAATATCTTATTTAATCGGTGATTCGTCAGGCGTAACATCACCTGATTCGATCAGAAGTTATGAGATAAGTTCCACAAAGACCGATGACTTTTTGTATTTCGTGGAAACAAAATCCAAATCAAATTCTTGGAGGATAACGATCCATCTATTGATTTTTCTATTGATGACACATCGTGTCAACACATACTGAAATGGATTCACAACGGTAATGACGGTGGTATTATGAATCATAATATAATGAAAGAACCACTGGACAACATGCACTTCTACCAACAAAATATTATTAACATGGGATTAGTTGAGTTCTGGTCCAACCAAGCCTTGGCTCAGGTAATAAATCACATGCTCTTTGAGCATATCATCCTCTTGAACCAAGACCATACTGATGGTTGACTCTGCGATGGCCAAATACAATAAGAAATAATTATTATAATTTGGAGGCTGTAGCAGAGGGGCAGGCGCGAGGGCACGTTTCAACTTGTAGAAAGAGTGCTGAGAGGATTCGTCCCAATAGAAAGGGACTCCCTGATTCAGTAAACGCATAAACCCTTTAGTGATTTTGGCATAGTTTGCGATAAAACGCTGAAGAAATTTTTCTTTACCCTATAAGCTTTGAAGTTGAGGGATTGTGCACGGGGGAGGCTATTGAACTATCGCCTCAAAATTTAGAGGATATACCATGATCCCTGTTGTCAAAACTATGAAACCTAACAGACGACCTGACATCACGTAAAAACTGGACTTGTTTGGATTCAAGCGAATCCAATAGTAGCGACATCACTCAAAGATCAGTCGGAGGTGTGTGGGATGATCAGCTCTCTTACGATATCATGATTCTAAATCATCAAGATAATCCTTGACTATGTGTCTTAGGTCATGGAAAGAAAAATACATGGCCCACTGAAAAGTGGCTCCATCATTCTTAAGGCCAAAAGGCATCTTTCGATAATCAAAGGTACCCCATGGACAGATAAAAGTTGTTTTATGCTGGTCTTCAGGATTAATATGTATTTGATTGTATCCCAAAAAACCATCCATGAAAGAAAATATCTCACAACCAGCGCATTCATCGACAATCTAGTCCATGAATGGGGTGGGGAAATTATCCTTTGGACAGGACTTGCTCAAATCAAGAAAGTCCATACATACATGAATAGTTCCCTGCTTTTTGTTGACCGGAACATGATTTGACACCCATTGAGTCAACTAAATGGGGTAGATGAAACCGAATTTGAGCAGTTTCTCTACTTCATCCTTAATAGTTGCTGCTTTCCAAGGATTAACTGGACGAAGATTCTTTCGGACCGGTTTGGTGTCAAGATAAGTCATTATTTCATTTTCGATGATTCTAGGATCAATGCCTGGCATTTCCTTGTAAGACCAAGAAAAAACATCGCATAATTCCTTAAATAAATCTGTATAGATCTGAATATCCTCGAGGGAGCAGTCTGCTCCGACAAAGACATTCTCCATGATGCTAGGGGTTCTAGATATGTCAATAGGTATCATTTCAATGATGGTTTCTGTTATCCCCGATATCTAGGGATAACTAGGAGATCATGTCTCGAGGCCCACATGGTCCTAGACATGGAGTACCGAGAGCAGGAGTGACTTGAGCATGGCCCTGGAGGGCCCATATTTCTTCTTCTCAGCCAGCTTTGTCCTGT
>SNQJ01S0029159.1:82061-99066 GCA_010110895.2 Picea sitchensis
TTCTATCTGATGCACTACCACTCGAAGGGGTACCAACAAGGGTTACAAGGGTGGCCAACAGATGTGCACTTAAGTACCACTTGTATTTCTTGTGTGTATGAATCCCTCAACCGTGGGTTTATGCGCGTAACGACAGATCTTTGTGGCTTAAAGACGTCGGAATACGTCTCTACCTTGAAAAAAAAATTTAACCCACACTTTCTGCCAAGGAAAGTGCTTTGATACCACTTGTAATATACTAGATATAAAATGTATGCAGGACAGAAATAAAATGCTATAAATGGCAGAATAAAAACAATATAACCAGAACATTCACCACAATAGCACTAAAATGATAAGAGAATAATAACATAAATAACACTTTGAATCTGAAAGCAATGTTCATGGGCCTCTTCGAGGGGGCAACCTCCAGTTGAGAGGATCTCTATTACAATAATATCCAAGCTAGGGTTCTCATACCCTCGACTCCTATTTATACTAAAAAGAAGCATCTAGAGGAAGATCCTTCTAGAAGAAGAAGCTTCTATTAGGTCTTCTTACATCCGCCTTACTCTATTTTATTGAAAGGCCTTATTAATATTAACCTTTATTACATCCGAATATATTGTTCTACCTATGTGCAGGTTAGGACCCTAACATGTTTTAGGATAGACAGAAGGCTCGGTGTTAAAATAGATCGCTTACCAAGTCCCATTAAATGGTCTTTGCCTACCTGTATAGAGGTCTCGTTGCCCACCTTCCAACAAAGCCAGTGGTCCATAAGTGGCTTGGATTTTTGTAGATTTTTCCAACTGGAGGACGAAGGCTCTGTACAATTATGCTACAATATAAACCAATTTGAAACAGGTAAGAATGGCAAGTATTTGTCTTTTAGGATTTTTTTCCAGATCCCATTCGTCATTAGACCCCTCCAAAGCGTTTTTTCCAACAGTGCTTTGTTGAAACTTTCTAGATGTTTTATCCCCCATCCGCCCGTTGATTCGGGCTTTGTTATGCTTTCCCAGTTGATAAAATGAGGATGGATTTTTCCTTTGTTGCCCGACCAAAGAAAGGAGAAGATGATTTGTCTAAGTTTCCCCAGAACTGAAATCGATATAGCTATCATCGACATCCAATAGACTGATAAACCCATCAAAACAACTTTAATCAAGATAAGTCAGCCTCTGAGGGTAAGCTACCGATTGCACCAGTGGTCCACTCTTTTTTCAAATTTATAAATTATCCATGACCATTCCTCGGATATGTAGCGATTCGGTTTTAAAAAAGAACCCAAGTACTTGAACCCTGTCTCAAAAGGTTCAAAGTAATAAGGAAACAGGGCTTTGAAAGATAATAATTCTGAATCAGCCAAGCCCATCGTAAGGAATAAAGATTTTTCTGCGTTTATCTGAATCCATGTTGCACTTTGAAAAATGATTAGAATGTGTGCTATCACAACCCATTCATCTATATTAGCTTTTTAAATAATCAATATGTCATCTACAAAGAGTAGATGGAGGATCTTGATGATTCTCGATACTGTTATCCCTGTCAAGGTACCAACAAATTTCTCCCTGTTGATGAGAAGACTTAAACTTTCCATTACCAATATAAATAGGAGGGGTGATAGAGAGCACCCCTAACAAAGGCCCTTATCCCTTTTGAAGAAAGAAGATGATTCACCATTAATTGTAACTGCATAAGTAACCAATGAGACACAACTCATAATCCATCTGATAGTAGCCAAGCTGAAACTTGCCCTGTGAAGTATCAAAGTCAGAAAATCCCAATTTATGAGATCATAGGCTTTCATTAGATCAAGCTTTAGAATCAAAGCTCATTCTTTCTTTTTTTTGATACTGTGGAAGCTTTCCTGTGCAGCCCCCACTGCGTCTAGGATCTGCCTGCCATGGAGAAATCCCAACTGTTCTTCCGCCAATCCTTTTGACAAAATGGGTCTCAATCTATTTTCCAATAATTTAGCTATGATTTTATAACAAAGGTTACATAGGGATATCAGGTGAAAATCACCAAAATATGAGGGCTTACTATATTTTGGAATAAGAACTAAGAGTGTGGTGTTTAAGGCTTTAATCACCTCACCCGTTTTTCTCTATTCTTCCACCATGCCAAGAAGATCCTCACCCACCAAGTCAAAAAAATAGAGGAAACATGCTACTGTCCAGCCATCCGGGCCTGGACTTTTATCAACAACAAAGGCCTTTAAGGTCTTCCAACTTGTAAGGGTGATCCATCGATTGTGCTTCCGCCTCTGTAACAATCGATGGAAATAGATTTGCGACTTAGGTCTGATCTTCGTTTAGGATGCCTGCTGTCATGCCCAACTATTTGAAATATTCCATTGCTCCCTCCTTTAAATCTTGTTGACCAGTAAGTTTTAACCCCGACAATGAATTCAAATCCCAAATTTGTTTACAATTTTTCCAATCATTTGCGAAATGGTGAAAAAACTTGGTGTTGCGGTCCCCTGATTTTAGCTAGATTGCTAAGCTTTTTTGACGCCAAGTATCTTCTTCCTCCTTTAGTAGATCCATCCTTTCCTTTTCCTTAGAATTTATCAAGTCTGAAATCTTTGTGTTCTGCCAATCCGATGTAATAGTGAGATACAAAAACTGTAGCTCCTCCTCTAAGGCATCCATTTTATGAGAGAACATTTTTTTAATGTTTCTGCTCCATTTCTTGATTTCTAATTTTAGACATTTTAGTTTCCAGGGTAAGCATCTTTGAAGGCCTGGCTTCTGAAGAAACTTTGTATCTTTCCAAATATCCCCAACAATTCGAGAAAAATCAGCCTCCTTTAGCCACCCCGGATTGAATTTGAAGGGAATTTTTTTCCTTTGAAAATCACCTTCAAGTTGAAGGAGGATGGGAGCATGATCTGACAGGTAAGACAAAGCCACCCAAGAATGATACCTTGTCAAATTTCCCAGCAATCTTGCAGAGGCGAAATGTCTGTCTAACCATTTGAAAATATAATCCGACTCTTTTCTACTGTTTCACCATGTTGGACCAAGGATCTCTGGCTTGATATCCAATAAACTCGCCTCTGTGAACAATGATTTTAAGAAGGGCGCCAAAGGATCTGTAGTCCTAGAAGAACCCCAAATCTCACCTTCCGCCAAGGTAAAGTTGAAGTCGCCAACCATAATTAAATTTTCCTGTGATAAAATATCCCTTTCTTTAATCTTTTGCCATAAATTCCTTCGGTCTATGCATGGCCCATAGACGTTTAGAAAAGTTAAACGTCTTTTTAATTCATGGTTGTAGCCTGTTAACAAGATCCCACTGCAGCTAATAAAAGGTTTCAATACAAATTTTTCAGGATCCCAGGAAACTAGAAGGCCTCCCGATTTACCAAGAGAAATGACGGCCGCCGAATGCCAATCAGGCTTTAGAAATGATATGAAGGAGCGAGCTTTGACCTCATCTACAAGTGTCTCTTGTAGAAAAATAATCTCCGGTTGGTGAAGAAAAAATAGATGACGGACTGAGGCAAGTTTTTGGGAGCCGCCCACTCCCCTGATGTTCAGGGACAACATAATCATTTCTTAAGGTGTGTTAGGGATTTAATGCCTCTAAGCGCCCCATGTTCCGAATCAGAAGAAGTGTTTGGTACCTTCTCCTATACCTCCACCCGTTTTCGAGCACTTCGTGTTTTTATCGGTGATAGTTCACAACCCAAACCTTTGGACCAAACAAAACTCCTATCGCCTTCAGTAAGGTGATTTGTCAATGTACAGGGAAGAGAACAAGAGGCCTCTGGGAGAGTAGCTTTTATGACTTCTTTTCCTTTGAAAGTATGCAAGGCTTGTGGTTCTAGGATCTCGTGTAGTGATGGAATTAGTGTTTCCATGACCTCGTTAATACTCCTAACACCCCTTGTTGTCTCATAAAGACCAGAAGGGTGAAAGATGTTTTGTAGAGAGAGAGAAGGAGACTCATTAGTCACAAATCGATGAAAAACAGGTGAATCCCCCGGACAAGAAACTTGACCAGGATTCTTCTCTAAGAAAACAAGAATAGAGGGATCCATCACCCGAACCATCTCAAAAGAAAAAAGGGTAGGCCTCTTGTCAACAAGAGATCCCAAAGGCACCGAAGCCTGGGCTGGAGGAGGGATAGGCTCAGAAGAAGATGGAGAAGAATGAGACAAAGAAAGGGCTCCCCCCAGAATAAAAGGTTTACCTTGTGCCATGTTCTGGAAAGAACCCATCTCCGAGGAGTCGACACAGGTAACTCCTTCATCAATAGATGGTAGAGGAAGGTTGTTCCAACCGGGAGAGTGGTCCAGAGTTGCACGCTCCCACGATGTTAGGGAGAAAAAAAGGGAAGGGCACAATAATTTGAGCTTACCGGTGAGGTTGTTATCATCAGGCTCATTTGAATCAGAACCTTGAAGATGAGCATTCTAAACACTCAATGTAACTTCTAGGGGACCAGTGCTAGCAGGTTCCCTCATCAGTGAGGAGTCTGAAGATGAGGAGTCAATGGGAAAAGAACCAGGACAGTCTCGTCTGAGATGACCTGTCTGTCGGCATACAGTGCATCTGAACGACACCCCCGGATAATCAAGGTTATGAGATCTAATCATCCCCCTCCATTCCAGTTCGATCGTTTCCAGAAGTCCCTCATGAATGTCTATTTCCACCAGAACCCTACATAAACGTTTATCTCTAGCTTGTAAGGTCTTCTCGTCCATCGCTAGAAAATGCTCCAATCCATTGGCAATCTCTGTTAGTGCCTTCTTGTTCCACCATTGAAGCAGTAACCCCGACAGTAAGACCCAAAGATGATGACACTGAAAATATTCCTTGGTTGGGTCAAATGAGACTCGCCAACGTTTCATCATGATACTGCCTCCATCCACCAGCCATCTAGAATCCAAAATAAGAGAAGCTACCTCCGGTGTGTGAAACTGGAAGCCAAACTATCCCTGCATGAGATAAATAATCTCCGGTGAGTAACCCAGAAGGGGCTTCTAGGTATCATCAACCCAATGTGCTAATGATACCTTCACCAGCTTCCGATAAGAAAATATGTCTACAAGAGTAGAGCAGGCCATCGAACAGGCTTCTTCAAGCCCAATGTCTGAGCCTAAAATGAAGTGGCGCTTTTTTTATTAGGCTTCCAAGGTTTGAAAGAATGGGGGCCTGGTCTGAGGTCGTGATTAGGATGCAAACAAGCCTAGAGGATAGAGGCAGTGCATGAGGTGTTCCTCTTCTGGTCAGAAGCAAGAGGTTTAGGGAGCTTTTCAAAGTATCCATTAACCCGAGTTTTTTGGGAGGGCTGATGAAACTCGTGATCTGACAAGGGATTGGTAGGTAAACCATTAGATAGGTGGGGCCTTGTAAGAGGTGGAAGATGTTCAGAAGCCTTGGTTAGCAGACCCGCTTGTGTCCAAAAATCCTCGTCCATAGATCTAAGTAAGGCGTTTACTTCAACGTCCGTCATTTTAATAATAAAGACAATCCATACACCCTCCAAAAACTAGATGGCTTCAAGGACCTTTCTGAACTAGAAGACAAGGTTTTATACTAACTGCATATAACAGAGCAAAAAAAACAGAGATGTAGACTAAGGAGCTAAACCAAACTACTAAAGAGCGAAGATGAGATTGTGAAACTGTAACGCCAAACCGTCTTGCACTAAGGCCAACAACATTGAACCATCCTCCATTGAAGAAACCAAACCACCATTATTGTTCAAACGATGTCGTCCCGCCATTAGCACCTGAAACTCCCATAACTTTTCTTTTCTTACAACTTCTTTGGCATAAAAAATCAGCTAAATGTTATCTTAATACAATGTCATATCTTTATGATTTATTCCACTTTAATATTCATTTTTTTTCAATCAACATTAATGTAAATAAAATCTTATATAACAAATTACACAAAATGTATTCCAAAATGAGTGATTTATCCATTACAATTTTAACTTATATCCATTATCCATTACAATTTTAACCTATATCCATTATCCTTTGTTCAATGGTAGTGTAACAAGCATTCTTATAGGATACCCATTGTAACATTAATGGTTTGTCATCCATTAAAAGGTGCATGCCTCGAGAGTGGCACATATCAAGTAGTGCATCCTAGCAACCACAAGTGAAATACAATTGGTTGAAGTCCGATATTGTATATTATAAGATATGACATTGTAGGATGGATGAGATCCATTAATATGGATGAATTATTAAATGGGTTAATTATAGTGGTTCTATAATTAGAGGGGTTGTTTTATCTGCACTTTTAAAAATAGATATAATGAGGCTTTAAGTCTAAGGTTTTGGGAAGCCTTGTTCGATAGCTAAGTTTTATGTATGTGAGGAATGAGGATAGGTCCTCTAATTTTTAATATTTCAGCTTGGTAATCTTAGATGTCTTTAGCTTTTCCTTTTGAGAGCCCCTTAACCTCAAACTTAATGTCTTCTATAGAAAACACTTCATCCTTTGTAGAGTTGTTTGACATGGTTGAGAACACTAGAATTATACATAAATAACTACTCAAATCTGTTAATCCAACAATTTCTAATTCTATTTTAAACAAAATTAAACAAAAAATATCCATAAAAAAACTAAAACTTAAAACTGCCAAATAATCTTATTAGAACTTATCTATATAAGAATGAGAATTTTTCGTTATAACAAATAAACGTTACAATACCCCCACATATTTGTAGAATTTCATATTAAAAAAAAAAAAAAAAAAACTAACTATTTATAACCAGAGCGGTATCCAAACTAAATGTTTGGTCCTTGATCTCTACCATGTCAAAATCAAATCTGGATGTTGCGAAGACAAGCTGTCGACAAGATTTGGAAGTTTCTTCTGCTTAAACGGTAATCCACCGGCCCTCACAAAGAAAAAAACAGGTCACGTGGAGGCAACCATCACAGCTGACATGGCAAAAGAAAAAGTGAAAAGCGAAAAATGAGATGGCATTGGCCAGAATTATCTACTGAACTTTCCAGCGTACCCCAAGTAGCTGGTTGCTGTCATTATTGGTGGATATTTCCCCAAAATATTTAGGGCCCCGCAAATCTTCAAAAATCTCCACCGCCTTAAATTAAGAGTAAATTTATTTTGCCTCACAATACTCTTTGGTTCACCGCCATATTTTTCCCGTGGGTTATTGAACTTTTTCAACGATTCCAAACAAATAGAATCGCAGCGTGTATTTAATTACATTTTATTTTCCAAATCATACAAAATAGAAAAAAATGATTACGTGTGCTTGTTTTTTTTTTGTGTGGTGAGCGCGTGTACACCACATAAGCGAGTGAATTTTTTAATGTATTTTATTACTAGAGAGGCGTATAAGATCAAATAAACGTTAAAGATTGATTGTAATATTTACCAACTAATACACATTGATGAAAATGCATTTGGATAAGATCAAATATACTTGTGGTGGTGTCATTAAGTGAATACTTTTTTTGAAAAGGGAATTTTTTTCTATTATATTGATTATATAATGTCTTTTTAATACAGAGAATTTACAATGTTTAGCTAGAACAGTGATATCTGTCAAATGAACTTTCGTTTTTAGTGGTCTCTCGATCAGTATAGAGGGAAAGTTCATATTAAGAGTAAGAGGACTGCTAAGAGTTTGAAAAATATACAAGTGTATGAGAGGGATATAACTCCAGTAAATAAAGCAAAAACAGTAGATTCTTCAACGATACATCGACTAGGAGAAAGTCTTCATAATTCAGATTAAAAAAACCCGCTAAGATGGAGAGCAGATCTTAAAGGAGAGTTAGAAAATGTGGAGGGCCCTCATGGCCATCTAACCAGAGGTTGTAAGTTATAATGGCCACTTTTTTTTGAAGAGCTATCTTGGATAATTGATCTATTGATTTGTTGTGTTCTCGATAGATATGATTGAAGCTGAGTTGTTTGAAAGTGGGTAGGAGAAGTCGGATTTTGTCCTTCCAAGCCAGAAGGGGGATGGCTTGTAGATCACCCCTATTGTTCAACCACTCAATGATTATTTTGGAATCCCCAAAAATATGAAGAGTTTCGATGTGGAGTCTAGAAGCCAAGTAGAGCGTGGCCCAGTCGCCCAATAATTCTGCCCTGGTATTAGTGCCCGGAGCACAGTTAAAGGTCCATCTATAGGATGTATTTTTTGTGATTTTAATCAATCCTCCAACGTCGCTCTGAGTGCCATTAGATAACACTGCTCCATCAAACCAGCCTGTAGGTGTGTCCCCTAGATTAGGAGCCCTCTTTGTAATATGTAAACATTGCTTTTCTAGTGTGGGTAGCAGTCCAGGTTTTAAGTAAACCAAGTGTTTTGTAAGCTGTAGAGTTATTGGATGGAGTCCCATTTTCAAAAAAAAAAAAAAATTGTCCAGCCAAATAGACCAACAAGCCAACGAAGGAAGATGTTTTAGATCGTGCTCCCTATGAGTCCAATATTCAAAGCAGTCCGCAAGTGTAGACCCATCCCAAATAGTTTTAAAATTTAAAATGGAAGCAATTTTGTCCCAAACTTTTCTGGTGTAGGGGCACTTGATGAATAGATGATCTGTTGTTTATGCTTCAACAAGGCATAGAAGACAAATGTTTGGCCCAGTCCAACCCTTCCTTTGAAGGATATCCCACGTATTCAATTTGTATTCAAACATGAGCCAGGTGAATAATTTTATTTTGGTAGGTAGGCGCCATGTCCAGAGGTGTTTTCTCTAGCCTTTGGTGTTACTATGCCAGAGAGAATTCGAAATGGCTGTGTAAATATTCTGTATAGTGGGTTTTCCAGAGTGATCACCCCCCCACCACATGAGTTGGTCATTAGAGTCATTTAAAATGATACCCGATAGTACTAAGTTTGAGTAGAAGGCGTTCCAGGATATGGCAAGCTCTGCGTTGAGGCCCAGATCAACGTTGGATAACAACTTGTCAGGCGAAAAGAGCAAGCAAGTTCGATCTCTGGCTTGGAATAAATAATAGGTGTTTTTGTTGTGCAGATGTGTAATCAACAACGGAGGCAGAGTATTGGAGTCTCCCATACCAAGGATGTGGTCGCGCCCAAGGACAATGGAATGACCCGATCCTGGTTGCCAACATAGCCAGCGGGTTATCCAATGTTTAGATTTATTTAAATTTGTCTAGAAGATAGAAGATGCCCTGGTGATATCTGAATTAGAAAGAAGCCAGCTAGAGACTGTATGTTGTGAGAAGTACTTGTCCTTAATAATTGATTGCCAAATTCTTGGAATGGTCATCACACGCCAGAGGGAGTTAGTTGCAAGAGCTTGGATGAAGAGAAATAAATTATGAATCCCCCAACCGCCTTTTTGTTTGGGCTTTGCCAAAACTTCCCATTTGCAGAGGTGTTGTCGGGAGTGGTCTGAGCAACCTAACCAGAGGAATTTGTATGTCAATTGGCGAAGTTTGGTGAGAACTGTAGCAGGAATGGCTGCAAGAGCCATCCAATAAACCGGTTTTCCTTCCAGGACAACTTTGATGAGAGTATACCGGCCTCCAAGTGAGAGGCATCTTGTGCACTAGTGACCTGTCTTTTTCTCAACTTTTGCAATGAGCCAGTTCCAGTCTGCCATCTTCTAGGAGTCTTCTTTTAAGAAGTACCCCAAATACTTAAAACCTGAAGAAAGGTGAGTAAAGGTGTGAGGAAAAACACCTTTGAAATGATTCAAAGTTTGTTGTTGAAGATCTTCAAAATGGAAGGTTGATTTTTACCAATTGATCGCCAAACCTGAGGCATTGCAAAAGATTTTTAAAATCTCTTTAATCTCTTTCCATTCATGTAGAGAATAATTTGTCATGGTGAGAACATCATCGAAAAAGAGGAGATGAAGGATCTTGATCGTCCTAGACACCTTAATACTAGTGATCTTGCCATTATCTTGACCCGATTTGAGGAGCATACTCAAGGCTTCCATAGACAATATGAAGAGCAGGGGGGAGAGGGGGCAGCCCTGTCGAAGACCTCTGCCAATGCGCAAAAAGGAGGAGGATTCACCATTGATCAATATGGAAAGGTTAGCACTAACTACATAGCTCATGATCCATTTGATTAAAGAATAGCTAAAGCTCGTTTGAGTCAGGATCAATTTGAGGAAGTCCCAGTCTATGCAATCAAAATCTTTCTGGAGGTCAAGTTTGAGGATAAGTGCCTTTGAATTTTATATTTGATACTGTGTAGGCACTCCTGGGAAGCGCCAATGGCATCTAGGATTTGGTGTCCTTTTAAAAATCCCAGTTGTTCTTTCGAAAGTGTCCGAGAGAGTATGGGATTTATCCTGGTCGCAATGATTTTTGAGATAAGTTTATAGCATAAATTGCAGAGAGCAATGGGCCTGTAATCGACAAAGGTAGAAGGATTGTTTGTTTTAGAAATGAGGGTAAGGAAAGTTGAGTTCAAAGCTCCAACCACCTTCCCACTAAGTCTAGAGTCCTCCACAAGCTCTAGATGATCCAGGCCAACCAAGTCAAAGAAGTGCAGATAAAATTCTACTGTCCAGCCGTTAGGGCCTGGACTTTTATCTTTAGAGAAAGATTTTAAGGCAGTCCCGATCTCTTGTATAGTGCAGGGACTGTCAAGAGTAAGACATTATTCCTCTACAACAAAATGGGGAAAGATACTAGCCACAATGACCGATGTTTATAAAATTACGGTAGTTTTCTCCTCAAAAAAAGGTTGATAATGTCTTATAGCTATTGATTTTAATGCATGTTGTCCACTATGGTAAGTACCTTCTGCATCAATAATCTTCCAAATGTGATTTCTTCCCTTGCATGAACTAGCAAGGTTATGAAAATATTTTGTATTTAGGTCACCACTCTTGATTCAGGTTGTTCTACAATGTTGTCTCTAAGTGGCTTCCTCTTTGAGAAGAAGCTGGTTTCTTTCAGATTCCAATCCTTTTAAGACTAGACTATGGTCACCAATGTCACCCGCATGTGCATATGCTAAAAGAAGGAGTTGTATCTCACTTTCAAGATCTAGAAGCCTTTGTGCATTGTGTCTCTTATGGTTGCCTTCCCAAGATTTTAAATGAGCTTTAAGGTTCTTAAGATTCCAAATAAATCAATGTTGAATACAAGGCTTAGATAAATAGGTAGGATCCTTCCACATATCAACGACAATGGAATTGAAGTCAGCTTCTAGAATCCAACTTGAATTGAGTTTGAAAGGATAAGCGATCTTATGAAAATATGAGTCCAACTGCAAGATAATCAGAGCATGATCTGATAAAAAAGGATAATCCACCGAGGTGCGAATCCGATCCTCCATGGATATTAAGTGTTCAACAATAAGGAAACGATCAAGCCTCTTGGAGATAACATTAGGTCCCATCCACCCATTGCGCCAAGTGGGAGCTAAGAGGTCTGGGGCATAGTCCACCAGGTTGTGAGCTATAAACATAGTGGTAAAATAATCTGCTAGAGTGTCCTTTGTAGCAGATGCCCCCCAGACTTCCCCAACAGAGATAGTGAGATTCAGATCACCTACTATTATCAAATTTTCCAAGTCAAGAAGACCTTGATCAACAACCTTTTCCCAAAAATTATGTTTGTCAGTACATGGATTGTACACATTGATTAAATTTATCCTTTTGTTGTTAAAATGACAAATACCGGACAACAAGATGCCTCTGCAGCAAAGGTAGGAGGAAAATTCATATTTGGAAGCATCCCAAGCCACAACCAAGCCCCCAGAGGTACCAAGTGAGCTTACTGTGCATATGTGCCAATCAGAGTGAAACAGATTTAAAAAGGACCTAGCCTTTTTTCTGTCAACAAGTGTTTCCTATAGGAAAATGATATTTGGAGAAGAATGTGCTAGACGTCTTCTGAAGGAGGCATCTTTTAGGGGGGGGCCCACCCCTCTGATGTTGAGGGAGAGAAATATCATGGCTTTTCTCTTTCTAGGGATTTCATGCCTCTAAGCGCCCCAATGTCGGTAAATGAATATGAAGGAACCACATGTAGAGTAGATGAAGAGCTCTCCTTGCAATGGGCACTACGAGTTTTGATCGGAGAATGCTCGAATCTGTGTCCTCTAGTCCAAGTGAAGTCTTTTTCAGAGCAGGTTGATGAGCTCTCTGTAGAATCCAATCTTGTTCCCATAACTGACAAACTGTGTAAATTATTACCCATATAAGTGGGTAGGGGAGTGGGGCCTACGACTTCTCTGTATGTATGTAATAAGGTGTCAATAACAACATCTAGCTTCCTAACATCAGAGACGATTTCGCTGAGACCCAATAAGCGATTGTAGTCCTCCAGATCGTGAGAATGTTCCAGGGTGCTCTCATTCGCTAGAGGGGAGGGTATGGGAAGCGAGGTAGTAGTGGACAATCATGCTGCTAGAGAGTGATACAGAGAAGAGGTTAAGTCAGGAACATGCATAGATGGTTTCATAGGTGTGTCTGAAAAATAGGAAGAGTGTGGGGAGACCAATGTGGAGGGTGAGCCAGATAAAGACAAGGTGCAAGGCAACACCACTTCATGTAGGCCGGGAGATGTAAGAGAGGGTAGCGAGACAAGTGAGAAATCATGTGTAGTAGCGGGTAAAAGTGAGGGTGGACAGAGAAACTGATGTAAATGGAGGGTTTTTGAAGGTTCACAAGGAGGGTCTGAACTCTTGGTAAGAAGTAAAGAGTTATCTAAAGAGTCTTTTTCCCAAGAAGAAAGCGAGAAGAAGAGAGTCAGGAAGATGATCTTAAGCTTACCTGTGATGGAGTCCTGGTCAAGTAAAATGACATCTTCAGGGTAGTCTGGAAGATTGATTTGTGTATTCGAATCTGGGGAGTCCAAATTGGTAGCAAGTTCAAGCATGGTTTCCTCAGACATTTCATCTTCAAGAGCGCCAGTACAAGAATTTCACAGGTGTCTAGTTTGTCTATAGATAGAACATTTGAATGGAATGCCAAGGTAGTCAATCTTATGGCAAGTAAGATGTCCTCTCCAATCTATATCCAGATGTTCAAGTAGACCCTCATGAATTTCTATTTCTACTAGAATCCTTTCCAGTTTTTTATCTGGGCCAACAATAGTCTTAGTATCTACATTGATAAAGCCTCCCAAGGAGTTTCCAATGGCCATAAGAGCTTTTTAGTTCCAAAGGTGAAGAGGTATTATAGGAAGGAGAACCCACATGTGTCGAAGGCGGAAATAGTCCCGTGTAGGATCGAAACTCACTCGCCATTACTTCAACATGAGGTTATTGTTATCCAAAGTCCAAAGGTGCTCTAGGATAGTTGTTGTATCTTCAAATGATTTGAACTGAAAGTGGAGCCAGCCACGCCCTATATATGAGAGAGAGAGGGGTCATATCCTAGAAGTGGCCACCAGGTATTTTTCATCCAGTCATCCAGGTTTGAAGTGCAGATGTATCTATAAGAGAGCCTACCCACAAGGATGCACAAGGCCATAAAGACTGAGTCCTCTAGGCCTATATCAACTCCGAGAACAAGTTTCTTCTTTTTATTCTTTGAGGCCCACGGGCGTTGTAGAGTTTTCTTTCCTCCAGATAGATGAGGCCGAGGATTTTGAGCAACTCCAGTAAAGTTTGTAGGGTCGAGAGAGGCAAGGATAACATGTGAGCTCCTATGGGAAGAGGACAGGTTCTGGGGTATGAGGCCACAGAATGTTACAAGAGTAGGTAGACTCGTAGTGTGGGATGAGGTAAGATGTGTAAGAGGCCTATTAAAAAAGGTAGATTGTGAGACTCTAGAGATGGGTCTACTGTTTGTGTGAGGGAAGGAAGTTTTGATAGAAGGTTGTGTGGGAGAAATAGGAGCAGGAGTAAAAATGGCAGAAGAGAAGGGACATGTATGGGAGCAAGTGCTAGGAGATGGATGGATGGAAGTGGATGGAGAAGAAAGATGGAGAGCTATGAAACCAGAGGAGGAGGAAAAAAATGTTGTATCAAAAGTAGACAATGTTTGAAGTGTGCACCTAGAGAGCTCATTTGTTGAGGTGAAGAGGCTTGCGTTGTTCTAGAGGGCCTCATCAGCAACACTCATGAGTGCGTTGACTTCAACCTCCATCGATGTGGGTCTCGAGAGGATAGGAGAGTTATAAAAAAGTCTAAATCCAATCAGAAAAGGTTACAGAGCTAGAGGACAAGAGTTTTTCATTGTAGCCCTGTGAAAAGAGTTAATGGTTCAAGAGGGAGACAATTCAAAGTCATCATTAGAATTAAGTCAGAAGGTAAAGGAGGCTCAGATGGCAAGGTAGAAACAAAACCTCACAATGAATGTTAGAAAGAGCTCTAAAATTGCAGAAATAAGAGAGGATTAAGCTTGCAGTCAACCAAGATGGACCAGTTCCTTGTATGTTGCACCTCCATTGAAAACTAAGGAGAGTGATGCAATGTCACACGATAGTCCACTCTAATGATGTATGTAGAGTCCTTGGGTCACAAGAGATAGATAGTAGAGCTCTAAAATTGTTGTTGAATGAGAAGGTTTATCCTACAATTTACCAGTTTGAACCAGTTCCACCATTGAAACTTCACCTCAAGAGCTCTCGATAGTCTCACTAATTGGTTCGACATCTAGAATTTAGTAATGAAGATTTTCGAGGAAGACATGTGAAAGAAGCACTGTGCATTATTTTCAATCATTAAGAGAATACTTAAAAAAGGGAAATGTCTCACCTTTCATCTTGTCAATTGGGTCTATTCCAGTGGTTGGGAGGATTGGTTTTTAACCTCCCCATCCATGTTCAACTCGTATACGTGACATGTTGATGACTCTTCATATTGGGATTATCTTCGGGAAATGTATCACCTTGTATATTAGGGATGTAATAATGGTCAAAAGAGTCATTTGCATGAGAATAGTCTACCTTCTGCCTAGGGAGAGTATATTGTAATTTCTTATGAGTCAATTTTCTTTGACTTTCAATTAGTTGCATGTGATTGCATAAAGATTTCTAAAGTTTTCAAATTTTCTTTTATTAATTTTAATTTTTTAAAAAATAAAAAATAATTTTTATTTTATAGAATTTGAAATTCTTAATTTTTTATTGGTTGAACACAATGATATCACTATTTTTATGTGGTTTTAATAGGTATTGTCAAAGTACAATATTTAATTAAAAATACTAAAAATTTAAAAAATCCCTAAAGTGCCACCTAGCCATCACTTTAATTTATCAATGTGATCATTCTTGATAGAAGAGATATCATTATTTTAATACATTCTAGATGTAAAAGATACTATTATTTTAATCCATTTGTACTCCATTCCCTCATGCTTTAATACTTCATTGATTTGATAGTACTTCATGTTTTAGCTATCACTTTAGTGTCATTTAATGAATTGTTTTTATTTTAGCTAAAAAACAGAAATTTTAGGATTTTTGGCCTAGCTTGTATGTTTCAATAAATTTAGAACATCAAATTGTTATAAATACTATATTTTTTCATTGCCAATAGCATTATATATATATATATATAAGAAAGTGTAATCTACTTTTCACATTCCTTCTTCCCTAAATTGTCATAATGCTTATAATTAAAATGACTAAAATGTTAACATAGACTATACTTTTCTATCTAACTTTTCAAATAAAAATAGTTTATCAACTCCTCCAACTTTCTTTCAAAATACTTGTAATAAACCTAAACCCAAAACAAGATAAGAATATATTTTCAACTTCACAATTAAATTCATTTGCGTTTATTTTGTATAAAGAATGAGCTTATACTCTTCTTATTTCACATTTCCCCACAATACTCTTGATGCATCTTAAAAAATCTATGTGTTTGGAAGTTGAGAGACTACATGTGTATATGCAACCCTTTTTACTATGAAAAAAGTATATGCTATTGTAGTAAAACACATATTCAACTTTGATTTAAGACATCTAGGTTATAGGGGTTTAAATAAATCCATGTCAATGTAGTGAAAATATCATCATTTATATTTTGGTTCACTGATATTTACTAGTGTAAAGCTTAAATATATTTATTTTAAAGTTGAAAGATGCATATGACTCTATGGCTATGAATTTTGTAAAGTTTGAAATTGTGGTTGTTTTGTTGACATGATATAAATGCTTGAATCTAAATGACAATTTAAGTAAATGTTTCCATCTTATCTTAGGGCGCTGGTAGCTTATCTCTGAGAAGAGATGTGGCGGCTATTGGCCTCTGAACTATGTTACAATGAGGCTCGAAGGCCTATTATTATTGAGAAACAATGGAAAACCCTAAACATCCAAAAACCTAACCCTAGGAGATGAAAAACCAAGACTATGGGCCCCGTTTGGGTAAGTTGGTACATCAACTTCCCGGGGACGTAACTTTGGCATGCGATCATTATTAGATTTACTGATCCGGATTTATGTAGGAACACAATGAAATACAGAAATACACATAAATGTAGAGATGTAGCGGAAATAAGACTTCATTTCATTAATAACAAATGACTAAAATATGCTTACAGACAGAATGGAAATAAACTAGCTGAGGTGCTGGTAGCTTATCTCTGAGAAGAGATGTGGAGGCTACTGGCCTCTGAACTGTGTTACGATGAAGTTCGAAGGCCTATTATTATTGAGAAACAATGGAAAACCCTAAACATCCAAAAACCTAACCCTAGGAGAGGAAACACCAAGACTATGGGCCCCGTTTGGGTAAGTTGGTACATCAACTTCCCATGGACGTAACTTTGCCATACAATCTCCGTTTGACGCGTTCCATACCTCGTTAGAAATATCTATCCGAGGACTCCAACTTTTGGGTGAGAAACATTAATGAATGATCCATGTTGCTCCCCGTTTTCCCAAAAAACGTCGTTTAGGGCATCAAAATGGCTCCGGAAGTTCAGGACCCGAAAAACTGCTAAAAATAGTAAACTGTGTGGAAACTAAAAAACTGAAAGAAGAAATGGTGGGGGTCCAAGTGGAATAGGTGGGTGGCCACCAATATCCACCTGGATCATTCTTCCCACCTTAGGAAGCAATGGTCCCCATTGCGTTGAGTTCCTCCATGAGATGAGGAAACTTCTGCTGA
>SNQJ01S0029160.1:0-14606 GCA_010110895.2 Picea sitchensis
TGTCAACGTTCCATTGTTGGTAAGTTACTTAACATTTACTCTTTCTTGTGCTTCTTCTTTCATCACTTCAAGGGTTTCTTTTCATTTATGTATATATACAAAGGTTTTAACCTAAACCCATGATCATGAGTATTTTTATCACACCCATTTTTTCTTCCCCTCCACCCTATCCAAACCCCTTGAACTTGTGCACCCAACCAGTTAGGGTTTTCCCATCCCGTTAAAAAAGGTTCCCCCTCTTGTGATTAACACTACTAAAATGTGGCACACAAACTTATCTTTGGTTTCTCTTTGAATCACATGCCCCCAGAGTTGGATAGGCCATACTCACCTATGTTTGGGAGGTGACATTCCCCTTTTATATTTTCTCCTCTTCCCTCAATATGTGAAAACCCAAAGTTCAATATTTTCATTGCACAACAATCTCTCCCCGAGTCCCATTTCAAAGCCTTAGTTGTATCCTAGGTGAGAGAAGTATGGGATTGATTTTAGTTTTGAAAGGAATGGAAAAGATGATGATTAGTCTGATCGATATTACACAATCTGTCCTTATCAATATAATTTGTCATTGACGAGAAGAGAATTATCTCGCTGATACAGACCTGTATTGGCAAAGAAATATCCTTCTCACTAATATCACAAAAGACCACAAATAAGTTCCCAGATTTAAATCTAACCTCTCTCTCTTCTCAATTATGGTCTGTGTAATTCCAAAGAACGACCCTCAATATACAATCCCCACTATGCTCAATCCAACTTTGGAGGGGTTATCTCCTCTACCTTTCCTTACACAAACTCGTGTTTAGCCCCTGTGTTAGAGGGGGGTCCCAACTGACTCTTACAACACTACCTATCATAGAATTCTATGTTTGTTTAGGTGGCCTTGAAGAGTTTCCTTTTCACACCTATTTCAATGCCCTAGAGCCTAGACTACTTGGTGAACCCTACAAAAAAAAATTCTTATTGATTTTAGTGTTAAATGTTGATTTTAATTGGCTTGATTTACACAGAAGGATATGGACGTGCAACTGGTGGTGTTTACAAGAAACGAAAGAGAAGAAAAACTTTAAAGCATTTGTGAAAAATCAAACTAGGTTCGTCAATTGAAAGAAATGACTTTTAAATCTTTGTAAAATGCAAACTTTTTAAAATATTATTCCAAGATCCTACAACCAAAAGTTTCCTAAAAGATCTTTTCATTTTACACTGCAAAAATACTAAACTTTCAAGGAAGAAGTTAAGAAGGAAATTTGAAAAAGAACTCTTTTCTTTTGTGAAAAACAACCTATGCTACAACTACCAAACAAGATGCATAACTAAATGCAACAATTTATTTTATTTTATTTTTTGGAATGCCTGGAAAAGAAAAAACACAAGTAAATGATCTTTTTCATTTTTCAAAGCATAGAACAGGATAAAGAGAAACCACAACCCAAGACTAACACAGACCCTAGACCACTGTGTAAACACAAGGATTCACTGGAATCCAGAGGAGGTTCTAACACTTAAAGGATCACTCTAAACCTCTAAAGCAAACAAAAGAAGATAAAGAACAATAGGGGTTCTTTACTAAGATAAAGTTAAACCACATATTTAACCCAACCAAAGACCACTAATAGAGACTCTGAAGAATTCAAGAAGGCTTGAGAAGCACAAAGCTTCTTGTCAGGAATGGAAACAATCCTTTTTTAAAAACCCTCCAAGACATAGAGACGTAGGATGTGTACAAGAAACATGCGTATGTATGTGGGTTGTATACTATGCAAACTGCGTATGTACGTGGGCTAGACAAAGGATAAGGCTCATACACCTCTAGAAATTTTCAAAAATAAAAAAGGCTTCGATAACTAACTAGGCAGGGAAGGCTGGTAGGCACCTGGAAGGTGACCAGAGACCCTAAACTGACTCAGTAAACCCGAAAAACTAAAAAAGACACTGATAAAACCAAATTAAACCAAAATCTCCCACTAAGACACTAGAGAGACTCCTTAGTGGAGTCACCGAATTTGCTATGGGAAAAATCCCCCTATAATGGTTCTAGGTACAGGTAGAGCACTGAATTCCCTTAAAACACTGTTCTACCCTTAAGCTACCCCAAAAATATCTAAACTAAATGACAAGAGAGAGGAAAGAAGGTCAATATGTGCACCTTTGGTCCTTGTGACTGGTGTAGACCTCTTTCGCCTTTATAGCTTTCTAGATTGTGGGTCTCCTCTGAAAGATGACCTGCAAAAACTTATGAAAATAATACTAAAAAATATACAATCTCTACTTATCACTTTCAATGCTTAGATATAGACATAAATGCATAAATCAATAAAAGCATATAAACATAATGTTTTGGGACAAGAATGAACTCTTTTATTCAATATTAAGATAAAAAAGATTGCAACCTTCGTCGATAATCGCTCCGTGAACTAGGTCCGGGCTCCTCTATCGTGGATCCAAGTGAATCAATCCCATGCAAGGTTCTCACAACCAAATTTATCAGTTGGTAAAGGAGAAATGGTTGTATAAGGAGAATTGGCTGGAGGGGAATGCTGAGCTGAAAACTCAGAATAAGATGCAAAACTTGGGCTAAGAAGGGGAAGGGATTTTGGCAGAGTTTTCTTATTCTCTTGCTTGTCTTTCAAATGAGACCCCAAGACCTCTTTTTATATGAGAAAAATATGGTTATTCGGTTTGGGGACGGGCTACAATGGGTAAAATGGCTGGGAAGCCCTCTATAGCCTGTAAACTCCATCGAATTCCTTGCAATTTTATAATTTTTTCAACTTTTGGAGGTAAATGTGGGCTAAATAGCATGCATCTCGCGTATGTACGCGAGATAACTAGTATGCAACACACGTGTGTACAAAGGATATCAGTTCAACAGGGCGTGCACATTTTCCAAAAAATAATTTTTTAAGAAGAAGCCTCAGTAATATGTTGGAAAAATATGTAAGTGGAAAGGCCAATGTCATGTATGCATAAGTAAGGAATTTTTGGACTATAACATATGCCCCCTAATGTGTGAGGTCAGAAGAGCAACTGATGGCCGAAATACTTTACAATATCTTTACCAGTGGGAAGGCATGGAGTCGAGTGAGTCTGAGATGAGTTTTCGAGAGCGTGCCATCTGCAAAACAATGATAATCTCTCCGAGGCGGGCATACCCATGCTCGAGATGAAATAAGAATCGTTGCCAATCAAGTACATTGTAGATCCATGTCATATAATTGTCTATATATAAAGTGTAGCCATGAGCAATACACAATGGATCTACATCTCAAAATCATTTGAATATATACAAGTACAATATAATATGCATCTTCAAGAAGCATTGACGCATGTGGCTAGAGATGAGGACTTCATAACTTTGCAACAACTTCAAGATATTCAAAACTCAGGGAAGAGTACAATAGGAGTGTGAGACTCACTACCCTGAGGTCTTTGACATGCAGCCGGGGAAACACTAGAGGATCTCGATCATCAGGCACAAAACTTCATTGATTTTGAATCCAAACTTGATTGGACTCTTGGGATGACTGGCTCATGGAAGTCAAGAGATAAACTGTAGAATGATCGACTTAGGTTGGATAAAACTTCCCTTGGACAAAATCATGACAAAATGATGAGCCTTAGGCAACTGAATATTGACATAAGTCTGTGATAAAGGAGGCACCACAAACTCTCCATATGTTTGGAAGAGTAACCAAAAGGAGGAGGACACAACTCTATGTAACGAGAACAACTTCCTAAGGTCATACTAGATCCCAATGCTTGGAAAACAAATGGAAATATGTGCTTTGTCCAAGGGTGACTATATTGCTGCCAAAGAAAGAGAATTTATATCCCGTCCCCTCTTTTTGGAATATTTGATTTTTTTGTCTTTTTCAAATTTTTAATGAGCTTGAAAAAGAATAAAAGAATGCTATGTTACAAAAGAGGAATGAGTGTTGCAGGAAACAAAACTAGTTCCAAGCGCATGGAACACACTAATGCTCAGTGAAAGGAGACATGTGCAGGATAAGGACACTCGAGAAAATTCCTCCATGGGTTAAGGTGTCAGATCGCAAGGGAAAAAGTGTTGCAAGGATTGCATTTAAGGAATGCTTTGAAGGTTTAGTTAATAGCAACATGAAGCCGACATTAGGCCAAATACGCAAGGATGAGACATGCAATGTGACTAAGTATGACACAACAAGACTCCTTCCATGTGGATTTTTATGAGCCCAGAGAAATTAAGCTCGGTGGTTTTTCACATTTAGAGAGTTTGAAAAACGCTAAAAGAAGACTCCAGGGTGTTCCTTTTTCGTAACTAGTCCAGTCAGTTCGAAAAAGGGTTAAACTTATATCGAAAGGACGTTTCTTCAAAACCATTTTAACGAGTGTGACAGAGACAAGATCACTCAGCTATATTTTCAATTTTAAGGAGTCCGAAAAGAGCTAAACTATGGACTCACAACCTTTTTCTAAGTTTAGTCTCCTTAGCCCGAAAAAGTATCAAATATAACTTAGGAGAAATATCTCGGCAAGACATTTCTCCCAAGGCGTACCTTTTTCCTGGATAATCTATTGGGCGAAAAAATGGTCAAACTTATTCCAAATAGATGTTCTTTCTGGACCAATTAACAAGTGTGAAAGGAACAAGGTCACTTGATGATCTTTTCATATTTAGGGAATCTGAAAAAGAGATTAACTATGAACTCCGAGGGGGTTATTTTTTCATAAGTAATCTCCAAGGCTCGAAAAAGAGATAAACCAAAACCAAGGAGAATGGTCCTTTTTTGAAATTTTAGTCCCTCAAGCCTAAAAAAGGGTTAAACTTATGCCTGAGAATACTCTCCTAGAGAACCAAAGATCCTAGGGCATACATTTATTCATAAATTAACCACCTGGACCGAAAAAGGGGTAAACTACCACCGGACAAATGTTCCTTAAAATTTGAGTTTGGAAAGCATGAAGGGAAACAAGATCGCTTAACAATCTTTTCAATTTTAGAGAGTCTAAAAAGGGCTTAAAGAAGACTCCAGGGGGGCTTCATTTTTTAAGTAATCCAGACGAGACCGAAAATAATAAATGAACTCTCGTTAGATGTTTCTTTCAAAGTTTAAGCGAGCTTGAAAGACAACAAACCATGCTATTTAGGGAGTCCCATGGGTAAAGCCAAGAATTATGACTAGAAATAAGAATGAGGCTTCAATACGTAATCATGGAGGGACTAAAAAAGACTCCCAAGACTATGGATAAAACTCATAGCGTGGACGCCAAAATGCAACAAAGGATCTACCTAGGGAATCCATGTACAGGAAGGCTCTACCACCTAATTACGACACTTCTAAAGAAGCTGAGAAGGTTCTGTGTCGCACTTCGGTGGGATCGATCCTATGGAAAAGCAAAAAAGTCAACAATATGCAAAATGTAGGGGGCAAAAACATAACCTATATGCAATAGTTGAAAACCCAACTTTTACCATGGGATGATATAAGTGTAATCCATCTCAAGAAAAACACCAAACTAAAAGAACAAGTTCATCAGAATGACCCAAAGATATCTCAAAAAATAACTTAAGTAGCCACCATGTCAAGAAAGGGGAAAAGGGGACCAAATTAGGGAAAAAAGGGCCAAAATAGTCTATAAATAGAGGTGGACAACTGATTTTAACCTTTGCAATTTAGAAAATAACCAAAAAGGTAGAAAACCCTCTTCCTCAAAATGCAAATTCAAGGAGCTATGATGGATGAAAGATCCTCACACTTGGAACAAGTAAGTACAAACAACCCTTACTTTAAATTTTATGCATCCCTTTATGCTTAATTTAATGTTTGGAAGGTGCGTGCCCTTGTAAAAGGGTTAGGCCTGCGTGTACGTGGGTTTTCCACGCTCATCCCGCGTATGTACGCATGAAAAGTAACACTTAGCCATGTACATACATGACTATATTAAAGGCATCCCACATACACCTCTTTTAATGTTAAAAAAACAAGGGCTAATCCTTTCCAAATGTTGTTCAACAAGATGTATGTCCATTGGCGAGAAAGGGAACATGAGGAATTGGACATCTTGGTAGAGGAGGATCTCGGGGCCATTGTTATGCTGAAACAATGTGGTATGTGGAAGTTTTTCCAGTGTCCATTCATGAGGGCACAACCTATACTGTTGAACTACTTGATAGAGTATTAGCATCCCGATGCAGAGGCATTCATGCTAGAGGATTAGTCATTGACTTCAATGACAAAGGACATATACTTTTTGACCGACCTCTCCAGGAGGGGGGAACTAGTCAATATGAGGACCTTTTCTCCACGGCCATGCAACATAGATGATTACATCAAGATGTATTGTGAGGTTGGTACCGAGAAAGTAGGATCTCAGGTGTCGATACACAAGATCACTAGCATCCATGTTCGTATCGTACTCTTCATGATTGGGCAGATCACTAGATCCACAACACTTCATCAGGCTTCCCGTGCATAGATGGATGTGCAGTTCAGTGCTTGGAAGCCACTATTTCTGATTGGAGTACTACCATGCTTACATGCATTAAGAAACAACTCACAGACTGTCGCAGAAGGACGAACAAGAACTTCGGGTTCATAACTATATTGTGCACTTTATTCTTTGAGAGAGTTCCTAGTATTAGCCCGAGGGAGACAGTACGGGTCCATATTTCTCTCTTTCCGACATTGTGCAGGTGGGCAACTTTGTTGCCTAAACAGGGTGGAGGGAGAGTCCGAGTGATCCGAAAAGATCTTTTACACGACTATGGTTGAGTTATTATGCATGTATTTATTAACCAATTAGGAAGCTCTAAGAAAGAGGAAGAAGATATGAGAAGTTATCACAGCCACATAATCATGTACAGAACTGAAAATAATCATGAAGAACAACAAACCATAACAAGAGAAGTGATAACAGAGTTCTGTTAGTGATAAAAAACGCACTGGCAATTTTTTGAAGAATGATGCCTAATATTGCAGGGAACTTTTGATTACCTTTCGGAGCTCCAAATGAAAATTTGAAAGCACCATTAGAAAGCTTAGGATTTCTAGATGTCGATCGACTATTCAAGCATGTAAAAAAGACTCTCCACGACTGAGAAATTTGATTTTAAAAAATCTGCGCTTTCACCAGCTAACTCGTCTTGAACTTTGCTAGTTAGCTGGTGAAAGCTCTGCTTTTCACCAACTAAGGAGCGGATTTTTAGGTAAATAAGATGGTGAAAGCCTGTCACGGCCAGAATAACCGAATTTTTGCCCAGATCGGGTTTTTTTTGAGTTTGAATGATTTGAAACCGCTTCAAATGGACAATTGTTGAATTATCAAGTCTGATTCAAAGGCTAGTTTTGAGGGGTAAGGTCAAAAATAGGTTTTTCAACTACATTTGGCATCTTTTTCAAAGGCAGAATATCAGGGGTTTGAAGACACATCATCCAATTCGAATTTTATCTTTGGAGGACCAAATCAAATAGCCTTGGGAGGCTAAAACTGCACTTCATCAACACTTTATTATTCTTAAAAGATCATCAGATATCAATTGACCTCATCTTGAGGATCTCTTCCTAGTTTTTTCTAAATATACTTTACTTTTTGTTTTTAGAATATCAGATCCTTTGTTTTAGGATATGAGAACTGTGATGTAAAGCTATAAAGCTACAGACTTAAGACAAACATGGGGTTCAATCCTGGATACACTTTTGGCTATGTACTTTGACTTTGTTTTGTTATAAGAATCACAATCTCCTTTGGTTACTTCATATCAGTCTTGCTCACATATTCCACTACTCTGTATTTAATTCTATTCAGTTTAGTTATTCAGATCTGTTATCTTCTGATATAGCTCATAGATATGAATTAGATCTTTCTTTACCTTCTTGTATGACCCTGCATCGTTGTACTTGGTTATCTTGAATGTTATTCTTCACATCTTGATTATTTACTGTAACTGATATCTGGTCTCTCAAAGCACTGGTTTCTTTAGATGCATGATAAGTTGTCTTTTTACAAAGCCTTCTCAGTTATCCCATTGTTCCACACATACTTTGATAATTAAATTTCTTAAGTTACCAAGCATTCTTAGCCTACAACCCTAAGGAGTTTCTTGGCGTGATAACAAGTTCGACAATCTCGCCTACGTCTCCGGGCCTTTGTCTTAGTGGGCGAGGCTTCTTTATTTCTATTCAAAGCTCAATAAGTACATCATAATAGTGCCATAAAGCTACAAGACTGATCTAGTCTTGTTCTCCCAGATCTCTAAAACCCAATAGAAGAAACGATACTCAAAATGGATGATCAGAGCTCCCAGAGATTGCCCGTAAAGGTGCGCTCCTCAACAACTTCCCTGCATAAAAATGGCTTTGGCTTGGCTTTCCTCCAGCATAAATCTGCTCCGAATTCCCTCTCATGGCCTCAAGAAGGCCTGTTTTATATAGATATGAAGTTGGTTATCATCCGCCAACTTCCTCCCAAGATTTGGCCTAAAAAAGGGCCCAATATCCCCAAAAAATGAGCAAAAATCTCCATTAACAGGCATAAAATCAATAAAAATCCAAAAGCCTAAGTATAAAACCTACTTCTGCAACCAAAATTAAAACATAGCCCCTAGGGCTTGACGCGTGCTCTAAAATGAGGTCATATGGCACTTAAGTGGCCAAGCACCAACCCAAAGGGCTATGCATTGGCCCCTAGCCCGAAATACTAGGTCACATGGCGAATTATAATAGGACCCCACCCCAATTCTCACACCCAACCATACGGTTCTAGCTCCAGGTCATATGCATAGAGGGAGCCATTGGTTAATCCCTTAGGATGTGGCACCACACCATTTCTGTTGCAACTATAGTGTAGAGCGCCCCTCCGAAAAGTCGTAGTCATATAATGTATAACACGCCCATGGGCTGGGGCTTAGCCCCAACCCCCTTCCTCCACCATTCAACATTTATTACACCATATATATATTAAAGTGGGATGGATTAAACAAGTACCACCCTTGGTGCGTTGGCGTTCAGACCTTTCCCAAAACCATAGCTCGTCCAACAGGTCATAGGGTCGAGACCCATGAGCTCCACAAACTTTTTCATATGAACCAAATGACCAACCACAGGGTGCCACGTGGAAACCCAAGTCTGGGCCATGTGGCAACATTTAATTTTCCAGAGAATGCGCCACTTGTCAAAATGAGATTGGTCCAAATCTTCTACCCAGTCAGCAATCGTACCTGCTACTTGTCTGCCCGGTCAGTGTCCGTAGCTTCCACGTGTCCACTAACCATACCTGCCACCTGTACGAGTGTGCCACGTGTCACCCTTTTAGTGGTGACACATGTCACGTCTTGGTTGGTCCAATTCAGCTGTACGAAACCTGCTTCCAACTGTGCCTTTGCCACGTGTCATGCTGCCACATCAATATGATGTCATGCTGATGTGGCGTTGAGTTTTTTACTATTGGTCTGTTTGACTTTTTGCTTGTTTGGAAAAATGACCAGAGTGCAATAAATATCGCATACGACCTATGTTTGAGAAAGTAAATATATGATCGGAATCAGTGTGATGAGCCGGTTGCAATGGAATTGGTTTCATTCAATTCTGAGAACTTTCATTTTTGAGCCTTTTCTCGACCTGGGAAGCCTGTTGGATCCAATTCTGGATCACTGAGAGGCCTTTGATGATTTTTTTTTTTGATTGGTGGGCCCGACAGATGCCTCTTATTGAGGACTATACATATGCAGGGATCATTTTCTTGAGGGATCCTGATATGCCCATGCGCCTTGGTGAGGAGAGTAGTGAGATAGGTAAACAAATTTTTAAAGTTATTTAATTTTTAAATTTTTAAATATTATCATTTTTAAGTTAATGTTAAAGTACTAACTCAAATATATGTTATATACATATGTGGACCAGTGCGACCGACTGACTTCACTAGAACTAGGCATCGTCCTCGACTAGAGGCCAGACCAACAGGATCAGGAGGACCAACAACTGTAGGAGGACCTCCACCTGTAGAGGTTGAGAGAGTATTGTGGTGAGTAGAGAGGAACTTGATAGCTCTCACTCATGTAGTTCCGATGGCTAAGATCGAGGACCTTCCCCTGACTATGTAGCCACATGTAGTAGAGGTGCCCAAGACTTGGGTCCAGTTATTCCAGCGTCTTGCGAACACCATGGTTCACTATAGCAGGGCCAATAGGCTTGCACCATAGTTAGAATTAGACCACACATGCGCCGAGGGAACTTTTTTATACTCTGTAATGAGAGCTTAAGCCCAACGATGTATACCGGTTATATTTGAGGCTTTATGGCCCACTTTGTACTCATGACACTATTTTTTGGGATATATTATATATACATATTTTTTGTCTTATGGATAAACATTTTTGTACAAATGTATTTACATGTGTATGTGTGTGTTTTAATTTTATGTATGAGCAAAATGTCATTATAACACTTGATTAGCCAATGTATTAGTTAGTTGATTAGATCTCCTAGGAACATGAATATACGTAATATAATCAAAATAGCATTCCAAGAGACGTACCCTAAAGAATTGTCGGTGAAGGGTGGGATCGTAAACACAATATACTCCATTTAACTGAGACACAACCAATTGAGCATCTAGATAAACCCAGAGGCAAGAAATACCATGTGACAAGGCATCACGTAGTAATTCTATTACTGCACTATACTCAACAACATTATTGGTTGCTTCGCCTAGACAAATACCTCCAGAAGACACCAAATGACCAAAGGGTGTAAAAATCACCCAAGCTGCGGAAGCAAGCCTCCGAGTGTGTCAGCTATCACCATTCGCGAACCCAACATAGAATTCAGATTCACTTGATCTCTCCCACAATGAAAAGAAAACATAATGACTACACGTCCATAAAAAAAGAAGACAAGAATGTATACAAAACTATACATATATACAAGAAGTAACACTTAGGCGACCAACCTAAGTGTAATACTTCTTAAGATTGAGCCCATTTCTAGGCTCTGGTAAAGCATTAACCTCAAAATCAACCAGTCGATAAGCACCCTTTTCTAAGACTTTTTTCACAATGAAAGGTCTGAACCACATGGGTTTGAACTTTCCTTCCCCCAAGGGATATTTATCTTGGTCGTAGACTAGGACAAGATCACCTTCAAAGAAAATCCGAGGGTGGATGGACCGATCCTACTGACACTTGACACATTGTTTGTGAGCCTCGTTGGCCAATGATGCATATTGACGCTGCTTGTTGAGATGCTCGAGATATAAAAGACATTCCTCAAATGATGTAGCGCCGGGAAGTAGTTCCACTGCCAACTTAAGAGAAGGGATTTGAAATTCAATGGGAAAGACTGCCTCCAACCCGTAAACGAGTTGGAAAGGAGAAAAAATGATAGTAGTCTTTATTGAAGTTCGATAAGCCCAAAGTGTCAAATACAACATCAAATTCCAATTTGACTTGGCCGAATTAATCGTTCACTGAAGAATAGTTTAGAGAGTCTTATTAGAAACTTCTACTTGACCATTTGCTTGTGGGTAATATGGTGACAAATTTTCCTGTTTAAACCATAGTTTTGATGTTAATTCAAACATCATTATTTTCTGAAAGTGACTACCATGGTCTCTGACAATCTCCTTCAGAATACCAAACCTAGCTACGATGTGGTTAAAAATGAACAGGGCAACCATTTCCCCATCATTGTTGAATGTCATCATAACTTCGACCCACTTAGCAAAGTATTCTACTGCTATGATGATATAACGATGTTCCTTGGATAAAACTAGGTGACATGTAGTGAAATCAATACCCCACTTCGTGAAGGGATTCACAACAATAACTGGGAACATGGGAGCTGGGTGTGCTCGCATCTTTTGAGAGAAGATCTAGCACGAGTGACACTTCTTTATTGCCTCAACACAATATTTTATTAATGAGGGCCAAAAGTATCCGACGTGAAGAATCTTTTGGGCTGTTGCTAACCCAAATAGATGACTGCCACATGATCTTGTGTGATAGTCATTTAAAACAATCTCTGCTTCTTCATGAGTGAGACATCGATGAAGAATGCAATCTACTCCTCGATGATACAAAGTGTCATCGAGGATAATATAGTTCTACGCTTGGTGGTGTATTCGTCGATGCTCATCATGAGAAGTAGAAAAAGGGAACTTCAAAGTTTGGAGATACACAAGTATATCTCCATACAAGGGGTTCGAAGATGCAATGAGAAAAATATCTCCTTTTATTGGTGATTCTTCGGGTGAAATATCACCACTTTCGACCAGAAGGTCCGAGATTAGTTCAGCAAAGACCAAGGAATTTTTAGATTTCACTGAAACAAAATCCAAGTCAAACTCTTGCAGGATAACTATCCATCGAATGATTTTCCCGTTGATGACTCTTCATGTTAACACATACTGAAAAGGGTTCACGATGGTGATGACAATGGTCTTGCAAAGTAATATGTAATGACGGAACCGTTGGACAACATGGACAACTGCCAAAGCAAGTTTCTCAACATGTGTGTAGTCGAGCTCTGGTCCAACCAGGCCTCGACTAAGATAGTATATAACGTGCTCTTCGAGTGTGTCATCCTCTTGGACCAAGACCATGCCACTGGTAGACTCTGCGACAACCAAATACAATAATAAATCCTTTCCATAATCTGGAGGACTGAGCAGAGGGGAAAACGTCAGGGCATGTTTCAACGCTTCGAAGGAGCGCTGAGTTGCTTCATCCCAACAGAATGGGACCCCTTTTTTTAGAAGACGCATAAAACCTTTACTAATATCGACATAGTTGGAAACAAAACGCTGAAGAAAGTTGTCTTTCCCTTGAAAAAGAACTCTTTTCTTTTGTGAAAAACAACCTATGCTACAACTACCAAAAAAGATGTATAACTAAATGCCACAATTTATTTTATTTTATTTTTTGGAATGCTTGGAAAAGAAAAAACACAAGTAAATGATCTTTTTCATTTTTCAAATCATAAAACAGGATAAAGATAAAACATAACCCAAGACTAACACAGACCTTAGACCACTGCGTAAACACACAGATTCACTGGAATCTAGAGGAGGATCTAATGCTTAAAGGCTCACTCTAAACCTCAAAAGAAAACAAAAGAAGATAAAGAACAACATGGGTTATTTAATAAGAGTAATTTAAGCCAAATATTTAACCCAACTAAAGACAACTAACATAGACTCTGAATAATTCAAGAAGGCCTAAGAAGAACAAAGCTTCTTGTTAGGAAAGGAAACAAATACTTTTTTAAAAACGCTCTAGGACACAGAGACACGAGTTGTGTACAAGCATCCTGCATATGTGCGTGAGATGTATACTGTTCATACTGCGTATGTACACAGACTAGACAAAGGATAGGGTGTGTACACCTCTGGAAAATTTCAAAATTTCAAAAAAGGATTGGATAACTGACTGGGAGGGGAAGGTTGGTAGGCACCTGGAAGGTGACCAGAGACCCTAAACTGACTCAGTAAACCTAAAAATCTCAAAAATAAATTGAGAAAACAAAATTAAACCAAAATCTCCCACTGAGACCCTAGAGAGACTCCCTAGTGGAGTCACCAAATCTGCTACAGGCAAAATCCTCCTATAATGGTTCTAGGTATAGGTAGAGCACTGACTTCCCTTAAAATACTGTTCTACCCTTAAGATACCCCAAAACTATCTAAACTGAATGACAAGAGAGAGGAAATAAGGTCAATAGGTGCACCTTTGGTCCTTGCGACCGATGTAGACCTCTTTCGCCTTTGCAACTTCCTTTATTGCGAGTCTCCTCCCAAATCTGACCTGGAAAAACTTAGGAAAATAATAATACAACACATACAATCTTTACTTATCACTTTCAATGTTCAGATATAGACATAAATGCATAAATCAATAAAATCATATAGACATAATGTTTTGGGACAAGAATGAACTCTTTTATTCAATATTAAGATAAGAAAGATTACAACCTTCATCGACAATCGCTCTGTGAACCAGGTCCGAGATCCTCTATCATGGCTCCAAGTGCATCAATATCATGAAAGCTTCTCACAACTAACTTATCACTTGGGAAAGGATAAAGCGTTGTATAAGGAGAAAGGGCTGGAGGGGAATGCTAAGGCAAAAACTTAGAATAGGATGCAAAACTTGGGCTAAGAAGGGGAAGGGATTTTGGCAGAGTTTTCCTATTCTCTCGCTTGTCTTTCAAATGAGACTTGAATACCTATTTTTATATGAGAGAAATATGGTTATTTGGTTTGGGACGGGATACAATGGGTAAAATGGTTGGGAAACCCTCTATAGCCTATAAACTCCGTCGAATTCCTTGCAATTTTATATTTTTTGCAACTTTTGGAGGTAAACACAGGCTAACTAGCATGAAACTCACATATGTATGTGGGGTAACTAGTATGCAACACGCATGTGTACGTGGGCTATCAGTTCAGTAGGGCACGTACATTTTCCAAAAAATAGTTTTTTAAGAAGAAGCCTCAACAATATGTTGGAAAAATGTGTAAGTGGAAAGGACAATGTCATGTATGCATAATTAAGGCATTTTTGGACTATAACATTGACTCTGTGAGTTGTATGGATCCATATTGGATTCCCCATTTACCCTTTTTGTCTA
>SNQJ01S0029160.1:32322-66423 GCA_010110895.2 Picea sitchensis
TTTTGGGTAGAAGGTTAAAAGTTAAATCTTAAGGGTCATGATCTGCGTATAAGTTTAGAGCCCTAGATTATTAGTCCGTAGGGTAGAATACCCCACAACATACACCCAAGTGTGTCACCTTGGGGAGCCCTAGTTCTTTCTGTGAAGAAGAAGGATGGAACCTTAAGGCTGTGTTTTGATTTCAGGAAGCTTAATAAGGTTACCATAAAGAATAAGTATCATTTTCCAAGAATTGATGATTTGTTTGATTAGTTGAAAGGTGCAAGAATATTTTCGAAGATTGACTTGAGATTAGGCTATCATCAAGAAAGGATAAAGGAAGAAGACATCAACAAGACTACAGTCATAACAAGATATGGGAATTATGAATTCACGATAGTGCCATTTGGGCTATCAAATGTCCCGACAGTTTTTATGTGCCTAATGAATGGAGTGTCCAGGGAGTACCTAGACAAGTTTGTGATTGTGTTATTAGATGATATACTCATATGTTCTAAATTAGAAGAGGAACATGAGCATCATTTAAGAATGGTGTTGCAAGTTTTAAGAGAGCATATATTGTATGCTAAGCTAAGTAAGTGCATCTTTTATCAAAAGAAGATTCACTACTTGGGGCATATAATATCAACAACAAGGATAGAAGTTAATCCTAAGAAGATAGAGGCCATTAGAGGATGGCCAATACCAAATAATGTGGCAGAGGTCAGATCATTCATGGGTATTGTGGGTTATTACTAAAGATTCATAAAAGGGTTCTTAAGGATTACAAGTCCAATCACTTCCTTGCAAAAGAAGGGAGTGAAATTTGAAAGGTCGTCCAAGTGTGAAGAGAGTTTTCAACAGTTGAAGGGAATATTGACAAGTGCACCAATATTGAAGATTTAAAATACAAACAAATATTTTGTTGTGTGCACCGATGCATGCAAGGAAGGACTCAGTGGAGTTCTCAGTCAAAGGGACTATGTGATATGCTATGAGTCCAAAAAATTAAAAGAGCATGAGAGGAATTATGCTACACATGACTTGGAGTTAGCAACGATTGTTCATGCATTGAAAATGTGGAGGCATTACCTTATGGGTAATAAATTTGAGCTAAGGATAGACCACTTTGGTTTGAAGCATTTGTTTGGACAGACAACACTAAATTCCAAACAAACTAGATGGATGGAATTTCTGGTTGAATATGACTTTGAAATTAAGAATATAAAGGGAAAGGAAAAACTAGTGGTTGGTACACTCAGCAGGAGAGATCATGAAGTGCATATTGCATCCATCATCATGTATAGGACAGATCTGAAAGACAAAATTATTGCAGCCGCAAATTCAGATCAGCACTATATGGAAATAAAAGAAGCATTACAGCAAGATAATTTTCAGAAAAAATTGAATTATTATGAGATAAAAGAGGATGGAATTCTCATGTACAAGGGAAAAGTATATGTGCTCAATTCCAGTGAGCTAAAAAATACAGTGTTGAAGGAGATGCAAGATGTTCCATATGTCGGGCACCCAAGATATCAAAAGATAATTACAGCTATGAGAAGCCAATACTTTTGGTCATGAATGAAGAAGGAAGTGGCTAATTACATAGCCATATGTCTAGAATTCCAAAAAGTGAATACAAGGAATAGACATCCAACATGTTTGCTATAGCCATTGCCCATTATTGAATGGAAGTGGGAATTTTTCACGGTTGATTTTATTACAAATCTACTAAGAACAATGAAGCAACATGATTCCATCATGGTGGTGGTGGATAAATTGACTAAAGAATCACATTTTATTCCAGTAAAGACTACACACAAGGCAACAAATATTGCAGATATCTACATGAAAGAAGTTTTTAGGCTACATGGGGTACCTAAAACAATAGTTTCAAATAGAGATCCAAAGTTTACTTCTAATTTGTGGAAGGGTTTGTTCAAGGGATTTGGAACAAATTTAAATCTTAGTACAACATATCATCTAGAGTCAAATGGGAAAACAGAAAGGACCAATAGAATAATTTAGGACATGATTAGAATGTATGTGATGCATCATCCATCAAAGTGGAAAGATTATATTCATTTAGTTGAATGTTCCTACAATAATGGGTATCGGGCCTCATTGAAGATGATTATGTTTGAAGAATTGTATGGCAGAAAACGTAACAGACCAGTAAGTTGGGATAATCCAGTAGACATAGCAGTTGTTGGGCCATAATTGTTAAAAGAAATGGAAGATCAGATGGAAAAGATAAAGCATAATTTAAAAGTTTCCCAGGATAGGTAGAAAATTTATGCATACAAGAACAAAGTTTTTAGAGAGTTTAAATTGGGAGAACATGTGTTTTTGAAAGTGAGGGAAAAGAGAAGCTCGCTAAGATTAGGAAGTTTCCCAAAGTTGGCAACGAGATATTGTGGGCCTTTTGAAATATTAGAAAGCATAGGGCTAGTTGCATACATGTTAGCATTCCCTGCATCCATGAGAGTGCATAATGTATTTCATTTGTCATTGTTAAAGAAATATGTGTCTGATCATAACCACGTAATTGATTGGATTGTGATCCAGATGGAGTACGAAGGGGATTTCTGAGGAACTAGAACACATCCTAGACCGCAAAGTCAAAGTGCTCATGAAAAAATCCATAGGGCTAGTAAAGGTTCAATGGACCTGCTACGGTCCTGAAGATGCTACATGGGAGAATGAAGAAAACATGCGGGAAGAATACCCACAATTTTTTGACAGTTTTGAAGAAAACATAATGCATGACTCCATTTTGAGGAGATAAAATTATGAAACCACATCTTAGAGTGCTAAACAACTGCACTCGGGACCTTGATAAAAGAATGGCTCATTTATTTGGTTATCCCTGAAAAATGAATGGTGCATTCCTTGGGTCGGCGAGTTGAGAGGAACATGAGATTTTGGTTGGAGTTTTTGTTGGAGTTGTTAAATTGCATAATTTTATTTCTAAGTATTTTGATGTAAATTTTCATATGTGTGTGTGTGTGTGTAGTTAATCGAGGGAAACGCACAATTTTAGGGGAGGGGGAATGTAACATCCTCACTATAATCCCGAGTTTAATTAATGCTTATGTAGATATATTGTGTGGCTACTGTCAAAGCAATGTAATATGTGAATTGTATTTCAATGTTTTAAGAATAAAATAGGATGCCAATTGCTAAGGGGACATGGACAAGAGATGGGGTTGAATTAATCTGCAAGAGGGTGGAGTGTCTAGGATAATGGCCAAGAAGGATCCAAGGGGGGAATTACCCATGTATATCAATTCAACCCATTTTCCTAAATTTGCTATTTGTATATGAACCTTCCCATTTTTGATTGAGTGTTCCCAAAGACAATCATTGAATACATATAAGAGGGTGGGTGTGAGTGGTCACATCCCAAAGTTATTGGGTACATGGGGGTTGAATACAATCATCTTGGGGAAGAGTGTGAGTCAAGAAATGCAAGCCAAAGAGAGAAAATTCGTATGGGTTGGGACAACAGTTTTAGTTAGTCAATTTTTGTACATGGGAAGCAGGGGAGAGAGCAAGAAAGAGAGCTTGGATTTGGTGCAGCCATGTAAGGAGAATTCTAGAGCATGCTAGAGCACAATTGGAGTGAATTGGAGCTGGAAAATTGAAGAGCCAAGTTGTCAGGGATGAAGAGTGAACTCATGTGTGATTTGCATTAAACCAACAAGTGTTTGATGTTGGTGTGTTGATAGTTTGCTAGCAGCAATTTCCCTTGAGTTCCCAACTGACAGATTCCTAGTTGCATGTGCCAGAGAGACCCTGATAAATGAATGGGACACCGAGGGACTGACATCAGTGAAGGGGTACATTCCTTGGGTTTTACAAATCGAGAGGAAGACAGTTGGTGGAAAATCGGGATAGTTGTAGGAGAATATCAATTGGGTTGTGCGTTCTATGAGTTGTGAGTGGACTATGAGAGACCACCCTCTTTTGTGGATTTCTAGCCTCAGCTCAGGGGTGACTGTCATCGATATTTGGAACAGTCAGTCTATGGTTGGGTGGAACATTTGTCTCAAGTAGTTGGTTGCACAACTCTTGTTTAAAGATAAGTGTTTTATCTTGTTGTTGAGTTATTTACATGTGTTGTTGTTGTGCATGAACTTTGTATAAATAAGAATGATTTTCATGTTGTTGTAATGAGTTTTTTAGTTGCATTCCATGTTGATTATTAGCATGTTGTAGATGCTTCTATTTTATGTTTATAGATAGTAACTAAATTTGGTTTAATTCATAGTTGAAATATACAAGAAATGAGTTAACTGTAAATGAATTAAATTAGTTAGCACAAATTTCATTTTTATGTATATTCTGCACCGTAATGTCCCTCGGTTGGGATGGGGGGTGTTACAATCTTAGAGTTGATACACAATGGTTTTTTTGGACCTGTGAATATTCCATCACTAGGTAAATTTGTGTATTATGTTTCATTCATAGATGATTTCTCAAGGAACACATGGATTTATTTTCTTAGAAAGAAATCTGAGGTATTTGATAAATTTAAAGAGTTTAAGGCTCTGGTAGAAAATTAGACAGAGAAGAAAATAAAGGTGTTGAGGATAGATAATGGTAGAGAATTTTGTGGGAATAAATTCGAAGAGTTCAGTAAGAAGTGAAGTATAGCAAGGTAGAAGACTACTCCATAAACACGTCAATGGAATGGGGTTGCAGAAAGTATAAACATGGCGTTGATGGAAAAAAAGGGAGCATGCTCAATGGTGTTGGGTTGGGATTGGAATTTTGGGCAGAGACAGCGGGTATTGCATGTTACCTGGTAAATAGATCACCCTCATCAACGATGGTGGAAAAAACTTTGCATGAAGTATGGACTAGTAAGAATCCCTCTCTTGAACATATCAGAGTGTTTTTTTGTGATGCTTATGTACATGTTCCAAAGGAAAATAGGAGTAAGTTGGATAATAAATCCAAAAAGTGTATCTTTATTGGTTATAATGATGGTATGAAAGGTTATAATATTTGGAACCCAGAAACTAAGAACGTTGTTTGCAGTCGGGATGTTATTTTTAGAGATGTTAAAGATGTTCCTAAACAACAATTCCTATCAAGGCAAGAAGAACCTAAGAAAATATAGAGTTTGAGTTGGATGATGCAAAATCTGAATCAACAGATGAAGATGAATCTAAAGAAGAAGAAGCTCATACTCCAGTATTGAGGAGATCAATGAGGGAAATAAGGAAACCATAAAGGTACAGTCCACCTGATTTGCGTGCTAATTTTGTCTTACCTATTATTGATGACAATCCCAGAACTGTTAAAGAATCAGTGAATTCATAGGATAGTAAACTTTGGAAGAAGGACATGGTTGAAGAGATGGATTCCTTGGATAAGAATGAGGCATGGGATATAATTGAAATTCCAACTAGAATAAAGTCCATTGGCATCAAATGGGTGTTTAAGAAGAAGTTGAATGCAAAAGGAAAAGTGGAGAAATACAAAGCTCGGTTAGTAGCAAAAGGTTATTCCCGGGTAGAGGGAATTGAATTTCATGAAATTTTTTCTCTTGTTGCCAAGTTAAATTCTATTAGATTTATTTTACTTGTTGTTGCTAATTCCTACATGGGGATATGGAAGAAGAAATCTGCATGAAGCATCCATAAGGATTTTCAATGAAGAGAAAGAAAGAGCTAGTCTACAAGCTAAAGAAGTCAATATATGGTCTGAAACAATCACCTAGGAAGTGGTACCAAAAGTTGGACACATACATTTTTGGAATGGAATTTGTGAGAAGCGGGGATAATCATTGTGTATATTCCAAGCATGTTGGTAATCACTTCATTTATGTAGTGTTGTATGTTGATGACATGTTGTTGGTAGGAAATTACATGGATGTTATCAAGGAGGTGAAATCGCAATTATCCTCCAAATTTGACATGAAGGATATTGATGTTGCTAACTTCATTCTGGGAATGGAGATTAAAAGAGATCGTGAAAACGGGAAAATTTGGTTGAATTAGAGAAAATATGTTGAGACGATATTGCAAAGGTTTAATATGCAGGAAAGTAAACTGATCAAGGTTCCTATTCCTATAGGTGTAAAGTTATCTGCAAATCAATGTCCCAAGACACAAGAAGAGGGAGAGGGAATGTCCCATGTTCCATATGCTAGTGTGGTTGGAAGTTTGATGTATGAAATGGTCTGTACTAGACCAAACATTGTACATGCAATGGGATTTTTGAGTAGGTATATGTCAAAACCAGGGAAGGAGCATTGGACAAGAATAAAGAGGGTTTTCAGGTATTTGTGTGGAACTTCTAGATATGGATTGTGCTACCAAGGAAGACCAAGATTGGATAGTGTTGTACATACATTTTTTTGTTGATGCAAGCTGGCTGGAGATATGGATCGCAGAAGAGATACAAGTGTGTGTTTAACCTATTTGGAGGATCAATCAATTGGATGAGAAAAAGACAGGTTGTAGTGGCACTCTCAACTACATAAGTTGAACACATGGCAGCCACTCATGCATGTAAGGAAGCAGTATGGTTACAAATATTGTGCTCAAGTATTAGGTTGGTACAACAAGCAGTAAGGTTAGATTGCAATAGTCATAGTGCAATCTTCCTAGCAAAGAACCCATATTATCATTCAAAGACAAATCATATTGATGTCAGTATCACTTTGTGAGAGATATGGTTGAAGACAAGAAGGTGTTGTTGGAGAAGGTTGACACTTTGAAGAATGTTTCATATTCATTGACAAAGTCATTGAGCACTGAGAAGTTCTCCTGGTGTAGAGAAACAATGGGGAATGTTGCCCTGGATTGTTGACTATGTAATCTTGTGACCCCCTATATGCAAAGAAAACAACAAGTGGGATAATTTTGGGTAGGTGTTATGTTCTTTACATCTGTGTGGGGGGGTGCGTCATATTTGATGATTGTGTCTGACGATACCTCTGGTTTTTTCTATTTTTAGCAGTTTTCTAAATTAATCCTGGATTAAGGGATTAGGGTTTTGATAGCTATGGAATACCTAAAATATTGCGTGTATATTGTATTACGAATGGTTAAATTAACACAATGAAGACTTTAGAGGTGTGACACCAAGGAAGGATATATGTCTCCCTATTAAGGGTTTCCAACATAAATCTCTATGTATTATGTGTATGAACCATTGATTACTTTATGTTTTTCTTAAGAATTTGTATGTATTTCTTTACTTCACGGGTTTAAAACTTACACAACCTTCCTGTGCAATATTTCCTTGAGTACCATAGTTGATTCTCAAGTGTTAATGTTATCCTATTAATTTCATGTGAGGTACAAAGCCTTCTCTCAATTATGACCATTTTCTCATTCTTTCCAAGACTAAGAATGAGAATTCATTCGTCACTTAGATCATGTTCCTCTACAAATTTTAACCCTGAGATATGCAAGGTGATGATCTCTGAGACCATAGAAAAATGTTATGTCCAGAAATGAAATGAATTTTTTTGGACTTCTAGATTCTAGTTTGCCACACTTATGATTAGGGTAAAGATTAGAAACTCCAAGGTTTCTAAGAAATATGGGTAAGAAAAGGCCTTGATAGAGAGAAGTCTATCCAAAATCAAAATCATGAAAGTGAATTAGGCATAAGGGAAAAGCAAGAACACAATAAAAGAGGAAAAGAAAAGTAAAGATCAGAAGAAAAACAGAAGGATTGACTCTTTTGGAAATATTGTTGTCATTGATGTCAAAGATAGGGGGAGACTACAAATGTCTAAAATAAATATTGTAAGATGGAGATTGTTGGAAACATTGTCTTTGGATTTTTTATGCTCAGTTTGGATACCCTATATTTGAAGGAATTTTTACCCTACATACCTACCTCAAATGGGAGCATAGGTTATACAAATTGAAATATTATTCCAATACATATTCAATGGTATATGGCATTCCTTCTAACTCCCTAAGAATGAGGACATATGAATTTTTTCATTCGATAACCCAACAAGAAAATTTAGGTCGGATCAACCTGTATTTACAGATCAACGCTAAAAGTGAGGACAAAATGATCTGTATTATTTTGAGAATGAAATGAAGGCAGAGATATAACAATGAAATATATAGAGAAATTTCAATAAACACAGAGATACATAATGCACAATTTTTATTAATGAGAGAAATGTACTGAAAATGTAAAATTACAGAGTGAATGACTTGCTAGAATGGTGGCAACTTATCTCTGAGAAGAGATGTTATGGCTATGCTCATTCATAATAATATTATGATGTTTAAAATGAGGCTCTAGAGGCCTTTTTAACATAAAGAAAATCCAAAACCCTAACCCTAAAAGATGAAATGCCAAAAGGTTTGCGGGCCCCGATGGGGGTAGTTGATACATTAACTTCCCAAGGGCATAAATTTTGCATATGATCTTTGCTTGAGTGGACGATAGCTCATTAGAAATTTCTATCTAAGAAATACACATTTTTCCATCACACTCTGGCTAAATCCTACAGTGTGACTGAGGTGGGCCCAAAAAACGTTGTTTAGGGCCTCAAAACAACCCCATAAATTTAAGACCTGAAAGGTTGTAGAAAAACTGTTAAGGTGAAACCCCTGTTTTTAGCTAGTGGAATAGGTGGGTGGCCACTGATTTCTGCCTGGATCATTCTTCCCCCCTTAGGTAGAAATGGTATCCATTGCGTAAAGTCCCGGGGGAATATTTTGTTGAATCTAAACCTTGGAGAGTTGCTTTCCTTGTTGAAGAATTTGTCTGGCTTAGCTTGTTGAAGGCTATTATGAACTTGTTGTTGGAGGGGTTGGATCCGTTTAACCAATCTAGCTGCATGATCTGCCTGAGTGTGGGAGGAATCTTTCAGTGAAGATGAAGCATGAAGAACATGAAGGTATTTTTTATAAATTGGTTTGACTGGGCAGTGTGGCGGCACCCTCGTAGGTGCAGTAGGAATATCTTGGTGCTCTTATACAATCTTGATGATCTACTTCTATTGGATAGAATGTTCTTGGGATGAGGATACAGTGGTTGCAGTGTCCTTCTCTTATGACCATATTGTGAAGAGGATAAACTTTGTGGTATGAGAGATTACTTTGTGAAATTCTTTTGTCGGGATAGTAGTTGTAACTACCTTTGGTATCATATAGAGCTGACCCCAGAGAGTAACAATGATCCTACGGGGTCAAGACTCATATATAGCATGAAACTTCCACATATATGGTTGGAATAAAAGAGAATCACAGATTTCCAGTGGGGAAATATCACACAATACCTCATCTTTTAAGGGATTGATGTTGTATGACAGGCGACACTACTGGGTGACACGGAGATCGTGAACCTGGCGAAACCATCCGATGTTGTATGGTTGTGGGTGTGGTGTTGTCAATAAATCCAACTGCTTGACAACCTCTGGTTAGATGAGGTTCTTCTAGCTTTTTTATCAACAAAAAAATGCAGTGGGGTCCCCTTCACCCACATTTGTGAAAGGAAAAGGTGTTCCCCCTCTTTAGGATCCTCTGGTTCTTCTAGTTGGATTGTTGCGGTCACAATAGTAGAAGTGGGTTCTGCATCAATTATCTATCTCATTTGATTATTGTTTGAATCAGAGTCTGATTCAGGGCTCGGTTTTGTTTCTTTGAGCTCGGCTACCAATGATTTTTTCGAGCGACATTCATTGTTTTTGTGTCAAGGGATTTTGTGGAAGTCGTACCACTTCCTAGTGTCCTTCTTCGTCTTCACGTTGCTCATATTTTCCCGTGGCTTGGAATGGTTGTCTTGAGGTTGGATATTATGTGGATTAGGGATGCATTTACCATACTTTGGTTGTTATGGATTTGCAGACCCAAATTCCCTCTTGTTCTGGTGCTTAAATTTCTGCTCAATTTTGACAACATGTCTATAAGTTGCTCCCAGTGATGAAATGTCCAAAAACTCCATTTCAGTTTGGATGTACCTGTGTAGAGCCTCGCGATATTTTAGAACCAGATGTCACTCGAAGTATTTGATACCCAGCTTGGTGCACAAGGTATGGAAGGTATTTGTGAACTCTGGCATTGTTTGGCCCCTCTCTTGATGCAGCGTAGTCCATCTCATGTACTAGTCATCATAGTTTCCCACTGGGTAATATTTCTCCTTGTCCGCATCCATAAAAAAATCCAAAGCGGCCTCGACCCCAAATATTCTAAACTCCTCTCTGAAAATTTTCTCCTAGTAAGTTTCCCACCAATGTTTGACATGGGGGATAGCCTTAAGGACCGCAAAGGTGATATTTTCTCTGTTGGAAAAATTGTGAATAGAGAAATAACCTTCAAGCAAATTTAACCATTTGTCTAAAGCATCCACATCGATCTGACATTAAAATACGGGAATATAAAAATTAACTTGTACCTTGAATGGGAAGTGTCTCCAAAGTGACTTCTTGACGAAAACACACCTTTTATTGTCAACAATAGTTGAAGGATTTGGGAAAAATTCTCCAACATCTCGTTCCTCTATTATGTGAAGGATTCCGTGAGAAATAGATTGATGGGATATTCTGCTCCCTCAACTCTCTTCTCTTCTGCCATGGGAGGCCACTTGGGCTAGCGAGATCGGTTGTCCTCAAGAGAAACTAGCTCAAGACCCAACTCCCTATACCATGACCTCGTCAAGGACATGCACTAAGGAAGAAAAGGAGTATCCTTCTTTGATACCACTGATCCAAATTATTTTGAGAAATAAATGAAGGCAGAGATATAACAATCAAATATATTATATAGATATTGAAATAAACAGAGAGATACAAAATGCACAATTTTTATTAATGATATAAATGTATAGAAACTGTAAAATTATAGAGTGAATGACTCACTAGAATGGTGGCATCTTATCTCTGAGAAGAGATGTGATGGATACGCTCATTCGCAAGAAGATGATGATGTTTACAATGAGGCTCTAGAGGCATTTTTAATATAAAGAAAATGCAAAACCCTAACCCCGGAAGATGAAACGCCAAAATGTTTGCGGGCCCCAATGGGGGTAGTTGATACGTCAACTTCCCAAGGGCGTAACTTTGGCATATGATCTATGTTTGGGGCACACGATATCTTTTTGGAAAGGTATATCCAAGGACTACACATCGTGTCATTACAATCTAGCTAAATTGTATACTGTGACTGTGGAGGGCCCAAAAAACACCGTTTAGGGCCTTAAAACGACCCTGGAATTTTAGGACCCGAAAAGTTGTAGAAAAAGTACTAAGGTGGAAACCCCTATTTTGAGTCATTGGAATAGGTGGGTGGCCACCAATTTCCACCTAGATCACAAAAATAATAAAAATACATGATAGATGTGTGCAATTTAAAATCATCCAAGCAAGCAATCAAGTCTTAAGTGCAAAAAAGATATTTGAGATGCGCTAAAGGAGTTGGGGTGTCTTTTGGGATCTAAAGGTGTGCAAGAGAAGTTTGAGGGGTTTTCTTGTTCTTAGGGTGCACTATTAAATATTGAAGTTCTATGATGCTAAAAAGTGCATTATTTTAACATTGTGATGTTGTAATCTGAGATCATTGTTGGGCCTCGGAAATGACAGATTTTACGATACCATTTAACCATTTTTCACTCACTTTATGCTTTCATCCCCATACCTTTCCTCACTCATGTTTTTACATTTGTCCATTTCTACCTTAAATGAGCTTCACGTGACATATGTACATGAAAATGGTTGAATTCCCATGTTTTGATGATTACTTAGCGTAGATATTGAAGTTTCCTAATTTACTTGGAGTTCAATAGTTAATTACCAGAATCCAGAATCCTTTGTTCACCAATTAACTATCGGGGAGCCTTTGTTCTGGTAACTTCCAGGGACCCTCTATTCCAGTAATTGCTAGGGACCCTCTATTTTAGTAACTGTCAGGGACCCTCTATTCCGATAGTTTGCCAGTTATTTTCCAAAAAATAGTTTTACGAAGTTTTGGTTCATATACATTGATTTGGGAACATGGATCTCATGAAATATGATGTTGTTGTCCTCTTCAAACAAACTTAGACTAAATACAAGATTTTATGTTGATGAGGTTCACATGTTTATGATGTAAGATTTGTTGGTTGCAAACAAATCCACTTATTTAGGATATGGTCTCATCTTGTTATAACTCTTTTCCTTTAGAGAAAAAGATGCTTTACGTATAAATGAGAGAGCATATCAGTCATTGACGATATATAACACATAAATATATCCTAGCACAAAAAATGATATATACATTGGGAGGAGCGTATTCAATATCATTGTAATCTCTTGATGCTGGAATAAATAACCTTTGTTGCAAATCCAAAATTCTTTGTTGTAGTCTTTCTTGGTAGTGTGTGCCAAGAGAGGCAGGTCCCCCTCTCTCTGGTACACACTACCCAAATAGTTCATTTCATTATGTGATTTTATTACAATAGTTGTTCATTTCATTGTGATTTTATTACAGCAATTGTTCATTTCATTTACCATTCATTTATTTCTGCAATTTCATTTTTGTCAAGTGTGTACAAGGGTAAATTGAATCGGTTGAACATCTTTAAGGTGTTGACAATTATTGTGACAAATTTGGTAGAATATAGGCAACGTGATTGTGAGACATGTCAAAGGTGAATTCATGTTCAATGTAACTCTTGGAGGTGTTCTTTCAATTGAATTGATGTGTGATTAGATAGCATACAAAACAGTTGGCCTACTCCTGCATTTATTTTTCCATCATCTCACAAGCTTATGAGCTCCTTGGTTGATAATTTAATGTGCAGCAATTTAAGAAATTCAATTTCCCTACATGAATCCTACTATATGTGACAACTTCAAGGCTAGATATTATGAAGGAAGTAGAGTTAGTTGGAAGGTTTCAAGCTGCACCAAAGGAAACACATGTGCAGGAAGTAAAAAGGATCTTTAGATATCTAAAAGGAACTTTGGATTTTGGTTTATGGTATCCTATAGATAAAGATTTTACTCTAACATCTTACACAGATGTATATTGGGAAGGAAACATGGATGATAGAAAAAGCACCAGTGGTGGATCATACTTTTTGGGAAACAACCTAGTATCTTGGTTCAACAAGAATAAATCATCAATTTCTCTATCCACAACAGAAGCAAAATACATTGCAGCAGCAACATGTTGTACACAAGTGCTTTGGATGAAACAAACATTGAAGGACATTAAGTTAGAGTATAATAAGCCAATATCAATACTGTGAAACTATACCAGTGCAATAAATATTTCAAATAATCCTATTATGCATTCAAAGACAAAGCACATTACAATCAAATATCATTTCTTAAGAGAGCAAGTCACATAAAAAAATGCCAAGTTGGAATATATTGGTACAAAGGAACAAATTGTTGATAAAGTTCTTCAATAGTAGCACAAGCTCAGGGGGGGTTGCAGAGAGATAGAATATTGTCAGTTGTAGAGCAGAGAATAAAGAGTAGAGTGTAAGGGGGAGAAAATCCATTTCCCATTGATGCCAAAGGGGGAGAGTAAAGAGTAAGAAGGAGAATCTATAGACACAGGAAGAATTTCATATACAGGAGGGAACTACAGACAGAGGGATATTGACTAAGGGTTTCCATCAATGACAAAGGGGGAGATTGTTGGAAAATTATTGTCATTGATTTCAAAGACAGGGGGAGACTACTAAGGCCAAAGAAAATCGGAAAAGACAGACAAAGGAAAAATTCATACTATGAATCGAACTAGACAGAGGAAGGAGAGAATGTCCCTATGCATTGATGATTTTTTGTGTGTGAATAGTCAACCCAAATAAATTTGGGTTGCACAACTATGAGGAGCAGTTGTGCAATTGGAAGATGGAAAATATGAACCCATTGAAGGCGCATCAAAACCACAGATCTGGTAACAAGAATCTGAGGGTGAAGAGGAAGATATTATGATCAACAATGAGCTTAGTAAGGGAGGTATCGGTGGCTCAATTGATGGGATCAAAGTAAATAGCAAATATTGCAATATCCCACATTCAGAGGGAAATATTCTTTTGAAGGATTTATATTGCAAAGGTGTTTCTACTTATTTTGAATGAGAATGGGAGAGATATGGAACCTTACGCAAAATGTTACCTTTTAAGTTGTGGGGCCCTACATATCGGAGATCAAAACACCAATGAATAAGTGATTGTTAGAAAATGTGTGGTTAAAGTTTCCAAGGGTCTAGTGCCCTGGTGGGCCAAGAACCTAGTATAATGAATCAGAGTGAATGTATGAAACTATGGGTGTTAAAGCCTCGGTGGCCTGGTGCCCCAATGACCCAATGGACCCCAATGGGTCGATCGTCCAGTGACTTGATCGTCGAAACACAGAGCATGGACAAGGTTCCATAATGTATCAGAGTGAAAGAACGATGTTGAAGTCTCGAGCACCTGGTGGCCCGGTGCCTTGATCACCCAATGACTCGGTGGTCGAAACATAGAGTATATACGAGGTTCCATACCGGATCAGAGTGAAATCATAGTTTTGAAGTCTCGAGCACTAGGTGGTCAATGCCACATTAGTCCCACATGTAGTGTTGCAACCATCCCATGTATCACGAGGATATTAGGCCACATGCCTTGGATAGTCAAAGTACTATATCAGAGTTTTGAATCAAAGTGATGATGTCAACAACCACGTATAGTGCCACATGTCATGCCATGTCCTTGTGCCATGTCAACATGGTGTTCCCATGAATATTTGTGAACCAAAGCATGGTTGAATCCTTACCGTTAATCATAAAAGATCAACGACTGAGATTGAAGTATTCAAACCGGGTTAATATTTAAAAGTGGCAGTGATGAGGTGGATCAATGGCTTGGTGGCATGGTGGTCTCGGTAGTAAGGACACAAAGCATAGACAAGGTTCCAGGGGGGGTGATGCCCTGGTGACTCAGTGGGTCGATCATTCAGTGGCTCGGTGGTATACCAGAACAGAGCGAAAGGTTGAAAGAACAATATTGAAGGCCTGATGGGCCAGTGACACGATGATCTCGGTGACTAGTATATTGGATCAAAGGTTTAGTGAAGTGATGAAATCCCAGTGGGCCAGTGACCCGATAGGCCCGGTGGGTTGGTGACTCGATAGGCTCGGTGGTCTCGATATGCGGTGATTTTGAATCAACATATCAATGATCAAGAATTAATCAAGGAGATGATATGATGGTTGTTGAGCGTCAAGGCTTGAGCTGTGACTGGTGAATAGATCAATAGTCGAGATTTAATCAAGGAGAATGATTTGACGGTTGCTGAGTGTCAAGGTTTGTGATATGAATTGTGAACTGATCGTGTGCGAAACAAGGAATAAATTGGGACTGATTCCAAAAAAATTTAAGCCCAATTTTAAGGAAGAATCAAGGGATTTGCAGCCGACCCCTTGAGCACATGTTTTCGTATGTGGAAAAACACTTGGGTGTATGAGCTCATGTATAAATAATGATGCCCAAAACCATTGTTTTTTGTAAGGAGGAAGTAAGTGGATGTGAAAGTGAGTGAGTGTGAGGAAGTTGAGGCTCTGAGGTTCTTAGGTGATAGAGAATGAAAGGAAGTGATATGTAATTGTCTAAGGGGGTAGGGAGGTGTGAGGTCATATAAGGAAGATTTGGAGTCTCGTTGAGTGTGAACGGGTGGATATTTTTGAGTTTAAAAATAATTTGGTCTAGACAAACAAAGTAGGAGATTGGTGTCTCTAGTAGGTTGGTGCCTACATGTTTTTAAGTTGGTGCTCAAGTTAAGGAGATTGGTGTCTCGAGCAAGTTGGTGCCTACAAATATTGTAATTGTAGGTAGGTGCCTATTGGTGTTGTTGAGTTGGTGATCAAGTAAAGGGATTGGTGTCTCTTTCAGATTGGTGCATGTAAACATTGTAACGGATTGGTATCTATAACAGGTTGTTGCCTATGAGTATATATTTTAACAAAAAAAAATCATGGTTTTCTCCCATTTGGATTTCCACGTTAAATATTTGAGTAATGTGCATTGTATGTTTGTGTTTGTTTCTTATTACTAGTAAAGTGATAAATTTATAAGTGTAATATAAGAAAAAGTAAAATCATTCTTATATTGATTCACCTCCCTCTCAATATAATTAAGTGTGCCAACAAGAGTTGAGAAATTAAGGCTATGTATACATATGTGAATCAAAAAAAGCTATGGCAATGTATTATAAACTAGACATACTAACATGAACCTAGAAGATATCAACTCCATGTGTGGAGCCTTCACTTTTTGATAATCAATCAAGATCTTGGTTTTTTATAAATGTATATTCCACAATCATATGCACTTGTAATTTTATTCTCTTAATAAAACTACTAGCATTTTCCTTGGAAAAAAAAAATTTAGTACTTCCAACATCATTACGTGATTGTAATGAATTTTCAAAGTTCTTCCATTTCAATCAAAGATGAAACTTCACTTATCCCATCGTGTAAAGTTTAAAGTGATCTCCTAAAATGTTTTACAGAGTTGAGTTTCCATTTTCAAAGTTTGAAGTTCACTTTCCACTTTGGTCGGAGATCAGATTTCACTTTACACTTTGAAGTTGGTGTTCAGAGTTCACTTTCCACTTTGGTTGGACATGGGAGTTCATTTTCCACTTTGAGTTGTCTTGCATGCATTTAAGAATAATTTCCACATTTTTTCAAGTGTATTTTGTTTGTGGTAATTTTCTAAACTTTTTAAGCATAAATTTGCATAGTTCTCCACGAGCTTACGAATAAAAAAAATTTATTGAAGTTAAAATTCAAAACTATGGAAAACATAAAGAACCTTGTGTGAAATCTTGAACAATTAAAATTATTTTGTGTGATTTCTTTACAAAATTAAAATTGAAAAAAAAAAATGAAAACCTAGAAAATAATGTTAAGCTTATTCAAGGTTATTTAGTTTCAAACCATGATATCTTACTATGCACACTAATTGAAAAACCATTTTTTTTTGTAATGTAGAAAGAATGAAATAAACTTATGCATGGGTGGTTACAAACCCAACTTTGCATTGAGTTTGTAATCCAAGAAAGCTTACATGTAACCCATATTAGAGGTTAAATTGACATATTTGGTCGAGAGTGAAAAATATGCAAAAGCATTTTTAATGAAATTATCAACCTCATTTAAAATGTTTCTTTACATGAATATAATTGCATCATCTCATCTTACAATCGTTTTTATATAGTCTTTCTTTAATATGTAGACTGACATTGACCTAATCCATCATTATCTAAGAAAATTTTAATCTATGAAAGAAGTCAAATGACATCTAGAGCAGTTAATACCAAATGCCTGGTGAACTTTTTGAACTAGAGATGTAAGACAACTTCAATAAACTTGAGTAATGATGCACATACATTTACATAAACTAGAGCCAATTAAATCCAAAAAGTGTAACCTCAAAACTAAGATGCATGTAATATGATACAAGCAATAAAACAAAATTATGAGGCAAATAAAAATATGATAATGTCACTAAGACATGTTTTTGATGTGTGCATTTAAACCATAAAATAAAACCTACATCACTGAATGATTATCCTGATAAGCAGTGCAAAATCATAAATCAAATTCAAAAGATTCAAGACTATGGAAGCAACACCTAGATGAAAAAGGTTTAATTTTTAAAAATTTGAAAGGTGCTCCCCAAGTTAACTATCTTGGGGCGTGTTGAGGCCTCGATGGGATCCTAGTGGATTCACCATCTCCCCCTTGTCCCATTGACAAACTTCGTAGTTTTCCATAATGGTGTAGATGTATTTCTTCATTCCTTCCCAAAAGAAGGAAGGTTTAATCCATTCATAATTTTTCTAAAACCTTGAGCAATCCACTATGGGAGAAGAATGTAATTCAACTAAACTCAAGATTTAAATGCTAAATTATAGACCAAAGAATATTCCCTTTATAGTGTAAGGTGTTTTTCTCCCAAGTGTAGCTTGGATGTGCATGGGAGTTGGCCTATAGCTATTGTATGTCTTTTTCCACCTTGAAATATACTAACCATTATTGGTGCACTTATTCTATCCAATCAAGCATTGGTAAAGATAAAGCAAATAAGGAACCTTCATTCTAGACAAACTTCCTATAATAATCACTAGGGGGGACTGTAATTTTACCATAGTTTTGCACAAACTTACTAGTGAAGCTAAGGAAGTCACACAAACTTTTGAGAGTCTTTGAATGAGGCCACTCTTTCCCTCCCCATTGATAATGTTCCCCAAATATCTATTTATGAGATGCCAAAAGAACATTTAGAACATTGGGGGAACAATTGGTGATTGTGAAGGAATTGTAAAAGATACTCCACATGTGCCACATGTATCTCCTAAGTTTTACGATAGACCAAGATATCATCAAAGAAGATAGGGAAATAATGGCATATGAGGGGTCAAAATATTTTGTTTATGAGGCTATCAAAAGTTGAAGGTGCAATTCAAAGACCAAATGGCATCACAGAGAACTTGTAATGGCCCTCATGTGTGTGAAAATCAAGTTTAGAGTTATCATATTTTTGCATTCTCATTTGGTGATAACCAGAATGGAAATCAAGTTTAATGAAGAACTGAGCTCCATGTAACTCATCAAAGAGGCCATTAATGATTGGAATGGGAAATTTATCTTTGATTACGAATTTGTTAAGAAGTTGAAAATCACGAAACATATGTTAAGCATTGTTGATGTCAAGGGACTAAAGAGTCCCCAACACCAATATCTCGTTAAAAGAAATTAAACAACTAAAGAAAATATGTACAAGAACAACTCTAACTTAGTAATATTTTTGTATTTTTTTTGTAAGAAAGTAAACTAAGACAAAACTAATGAAGAGTTAATGTAAATATGTTAGTGCTAAAGTGAAACAATAAAAAGAAAGGCATATTAAACAAGAAATTAGTTTAAAGACTACCAAAATAGATTATAGTAACACTGTAGTGATGTGATATTTTTTTAATTTTCTTTTAAAAGTTAAAATATAATAAATAATAAGAGAACTAAAACGATAAAGTAAAGAAAATAAACAAAAGTTTGTACTTATTAAAACTAGCTAATAAAAATAAAATGAAAGAAACTTATATACATAATTTTACAAAAGTAATAAATTCATTAGTTTGTTTTATTGTATTTTATTTTTATTTTTAAAGTGTTGTACTAAGAGTCCCCGAGGTATAGGACAGTCGGTGATGGAGTGTGTTGTTAAGGCACTCCGTGATGTTAAAGTCACTGGTTCAAAACCTGTGGGGACAAAAAATCCAGCCATGTTAAAGGTTGGTGTGGCTCAGGCCGGGTGCGATCCCCAGGTGATTTTGACGGCTTAGATGCCCCTCAGTCGTGGTTTCTCAGCCACAGGCTAGTCCCGCAGGTCATGGACAAACTAACAAACAAAAAATAATGTTGTACTAAGAAAAAGATGAAGAAAATTGAGATTAAAAAAAATTATAATAAAGAAACAATTTCAAAGATTAAAAGATTTAGATCTTTATTTAAAAATGTTCCTCATACAATTCTTGAATTTTTGGAATTTACAAGTCTCTGCATAGACTTGGCCACATATTTAGCCTTTTCCATTCTAGAACAAAGTTACAATAGAACGACCAAGAACGAAAGAAGAAAAAAGCTGAGTCAAAATGGAATGGAGCAATGGTGGTGATAACACAAGGTGAGAATCTGCATATCAGAAACTGATTCGTGCTGAATAAAATCAGGCCTAAATACAAGAAACTGACAAGTAAGCCATTCACCTTATGAGAACCAGCAAAGCTCATCCTCGCTTCATCCCTTCGCTGCTTCACAAGACTCCTTGTTGCCAACAATTTGGTCAATCCTTGCTGAAAGTATAGAGGATGAATGATTATTCAAAGAAGAAAACGTCACTGCACTCCAAACATACCTCTCTCAAAGTTTTTCCTCTTCATGCTACTTGTTGTTTGCTTCTTTTATATCACTTCCTGGGAAGATCCAGCGGTTAGAGATGATTTAGTTCAAGGAACTAAAACTTATACGGGTTCGCCATTCTTATTGACTTGTTGATTTCTCGTATAATATTTTTATATTTGTTCGCTGCTAAACTTTTCTTTAAAAGAATATTTGTTGTATTAACAACCATTACAGATCTCAGAGAATGTATCAAATGCCATTATATGCTATCTATATTACCTTGAGAACCAACATATTTCGCTCCACTGGTGGCTTAAATGTGTCAAATATCCTTTTCGTGCTAAGAAAACTCTTGGTCAGTGGTCGAAAACAGAGTTTGTAGTATAATCATGCATAATATAATTAGTGAGACGACCTCTACAACTTTAGTGTCGTATTGGTCTTTGGCTTTGGATCACCGTAGTTAGTTCCTTTACTAATCTCACGATGGTCCTCATTTAAAATACAACACCTATAAGAGACTCTTAAATGGCTTTATACGTGAGCTGGAGTATTTATTGGCATCATTTCACATATGGAATAATGTTCAACGTATGGGTTATGTCAACCCATAAAGGAAATGGCTTGCTTGAGTTTATTTGTCATAGTGGCTTCAAAACATAAAGGAAATTAATCCACCTTTAAAGATAAAGTGAAACCCATGGTCTCTTTTTTATTTAAATAATAAAAGTGGACTACTGTTATAATTCTTTCTTTTGCAATGGCATGGGGTAATGCCAAAAGTCATGGTATAACTTAATGTCATATTTGGAAAGGTGAATGAGATATAGTTTTTCATGGTATAACTTAATGTCATATTTGGAAAGGTGAATGAGATATAGTTTTTAAAAGTGGGTTATGCATGGAAGTAGTATGGTGGGTTTATGAATTTTAGATAATTGATCCACTTTTCTTTTATTAAAGAAAAGTAATGGTAATAAGGTGAGGTATAGGGTGATGAGGTAAGGAGATGTATATGAGAATAATGGGTGAATACAAAATAGTATACGAGAAGTGAGAAATGGGATCCAAATTTGCAATAATTCAAGAGCCTTAACAATTTATCCAAGAACATTGCACCAATTTTAGCATGAAAGTGGATGAAAATTTGTGCAAGCATTTTGATTTGAGAGGGAGTCTGGCAATGCTTTTCCGACTAAGTACTTGTTGACCAAAATGTAGTCAACAAGCACCTTATTTTGTAGAAACCATGATGACCAAAGATGAATAGGGACTAGTGTTAGGATAGATCACACTTGTTTCCAACAATTCTTGGATGATCCTTTTTATTTCATTTTTCTTTGCAAAAGAATGGAAGTTGTTGGAACAATAGGCTTTGTAGGTTCATCACACCTCTAGATCTTCTAGACGTAGAGAGTCAATAATTGGAAGTCAACTAGGAGATTCAACTAGGTGATCAACCAAGAGGTCAATTGGGTAGTTGATTGAGGATTTGACTAGGAGATTTATTTAATGATTGACTAAGCATTTAATTGGTCGAGAAGTTAGAATAAAATCATCAACTAGTGCATAAAACAAGGAAGAAATTGAGAAACCTGTTATGTTGCACCATAACGAATCAATGTGGACCTCATTTTCCTCACTTCAAGGGAGTTGGTTACATATTACTTCTATATAAGATGGATATATGGGGTGATCTATAAGAAATGAAATATCTGAGCATGTGTATGTGTTGTGTATGGACATATTTTGGCTTCTTACAATTCTCGATATGTTGAGCTATACACAATTGTGCTGAAGTCCTATAAAAATGTCTTTACAGACCACCTTTATATTGGAAAATTAACTCTGTGATCTACCTAATCCTCTTATTTTAAAAAATGGGATCATATCTAGTGTATTGTCTAGAAGTCTTGTGGAGGTTATCAATGCTCCTTACGAGTCAGATATGTCTAGTAGATTGACTCAAGGTTTCAACTTGCATATTGAATTTGGGATTATATGTGTATATGAGAATTATGAATTCCAAGATAGAGCTAGTAGTTTTTAATGGACAGAGTTGTGAAATTTGGGCACAAGATATGGAAACATTGTTAAAGAGTAAAGTTTTATGGCAATTTACAAAAATTGTGGCTCTCGATCTGAAGGATGACTAGCAGAAGTTTGTCTTCAATAGAAATAAGGATGAGGGTATTGGAGTCACAATGACCTACATCTCTAGGGATATTCACTTTCATATAAGAGGGGTTGACTTCCAAAATGTTGTTTGAAAAAAGATGAAGACTTTACTTGATAAAACCACTAAAATTTAGGTTATATAGATTGAGAAAGAGTTGATCTCCTTGGATCCTCCCCCTTCTGAAACAATTGAAGATTTTATAGCCCATGTGGCTAAGGGCTCATGTGAATATTAAGGTAATGTTGAAAGACGTAAGGTTCATTTGGTGGCTAAGGGATTTTCTCAACAAAAAGGCATCAACTACACTAAAAACTTTTCACCAATTGCAGTGATGAACTATGTTTGGTTGATTCTTACACTTGTTGCTCAGTTTGGATGGAAGGTACATAAGATGGATGCCAAAAGTGACTTTCTTCATGGTTCTCTCATTGAAGAAATATATATGGAACAACCCACCACTTGTGAGAAGGATGGTAGTCTTTTGTGTTGACTGAAGAAATCGGTATATGGTTTGAAATAGGCCTCCAGGCATGGTATGATAAGATTGATTACTTTTTCCTCAATCCTAGTTTCAAACATTGTGAATCAGATCGCAATATTTATGTACTACATGTAAAATATGAAACATTGATTGTTGCATTGTATGTGGATGATTTAGTCATTACTAGAGGCAATGTAAATTTAAATTTGGGTTGGAGAAATAGGTGGAAAGATACATTTGAAATGACTAGTCTTGGTTTGTTGCATTTCTTTTTGGGTATCCAAGTCTTATAAATGGATGATAGTATCTTTATTTCTCAACCTAATTATGTGTTAAATCTTTTAGAGAAGTTTAGGAGGGAAGATTGTAAACCCTATGCTACACCTTATCAGTTGGGAGTGAATCTAATAAAAGAGTGTGACTCTAGGAAAGTTGATGCTACATTATGTTGACAACTTGCTAGCAACCTTATTTATTTATCTCATGGAATTTCCTTTGTTGCTAGTTTGGTTTCTTTATTTATGAAAGATTCATGAGAAAGTCGCCTTAAATATGCAAAGAGAATTGTTCATTATAAGAGGAGAACTTACTATCTTAGTATAAAGTATTTCGGTGGAAAATTGAACCAATTAGTTGGTTACACTGACTTATATTGGGCTGGAGATGGAGATGATATAAATTCGACATCTAATTATGTAGTTTGACTCAAATCCAGAACCAATGTCTAGTCTTGTAAAAAGTAGGTAGTTTCTTTAATGACCACAAAAGTAGAATATCAAGGTGCAATGCATGCTAGGATAGAAGCCACATAGATTCAAGATCTCATGGGTGAAATTGGATGTCCTGTTGATACTTTGATTGCCATGTATAATGATAATAAAAGTGTAATAGAGGTTGTAGAAAATCTTGTTGCAAATAGTAAAATGAATCACGTGGAATGTCATGCTCATTATTTGAGATAGTTAGTACAAGAAAATGTTATGAGTCTTGTTTATTGCAGGATAGATAATTGGGTCAATGATATCCTTATGAAGCCTCTCTTGGAAGTTAATTTTGTGAAACTTTGGGATGTGATTTTTCTTTAGGAAGCTATAATTATGGGGGGTGTATAGGAGTAATTTCACCTCCTGACACAGACCCCGACTCTCTGTCTGAGATCCACACAGGATCGTTCTATATTCTCCTCGAGCCGAAGCGTCTCCCTCGGATCCCTATTGGAACCTCATGAATCCGATCCATAGGACCTTCGTGAAAAACCGCCCTGTGCAACTTAACACCATGCGCGATCCTTACGTCTCCATGTGACCACAACTCGGTCTTAGCGCAAGCGCCTTTCATGACTTGTGATCTTGCGAGTTTGTGAGTCGAAGACCCTCGACTCCAAACCTCTGATACCCGAGATGCGATACGGGTATGGCTCCTTCCTCGCTAGTGCCTCTACAAGCGACCACCGGCTAGGGCCTAACTCTAGCACCCCTCGCAACTCCCAACTTCGTAAGATGGAGTGTTGAGCCCTCATGCTCCTCCTTTGTGAATCCTTGAGATGCGATAAGTCAACAACTGGGTTGACTCCTTCCCAGGCAACGTGTGTCCACCACTTGTCACCCACTTCCACTTTTCTCTAGGCGCTTGTTGTTACGCCACCTGTCAACTACGCAACCCACCTATTGGTTGTGCTACGTATTCATACAAGCCCTCGGTGCTCGACACTTCATGACTTCTGCAGTCGAAAAGAAGTTCTTTCAACCCCCGAACCCCGGATACGCGATACCCCGCAAAGGTTCTGATCCAACGGTTCTCCCGTGGCTTGGATCCAACGATCTAGATCTCTTTCCATGCTCCTCAGAACTCGGGACTTCGCGAAACCAAAGAATTTGGTCTTCCCTCCAAACTCACGAACCCCGAATTCGTGAAATGATCCAATGGCATGGGTTGAAACGAGGTCAACGGCTCGTATTGACCATGATCAACGGTTCACGTTGATTCTTGATATTAGGGTGGTGAGTTCATCCAACTCCTAACCACCTTACAGTTCCACTGGATCCTACGGCCCTCGTGATTTTGCGAGCTCTCCACGGAGAATTATGACCTCCCGTTTCACTACTCAATGACTTTTTCCCAACAACTGGGTGTTCTTCCTCCTGAACTTAATTTCTAGGCGACGGTTTTGATCTCCGTCTCCCTTTGAACACTTCAAAAGAATTATCTCTCCTGAGCTTTCACTTGCAAACTCAAGCCTTCCAAAAGGGTTCCTGCTCGCACTCCTTGCGACAAACTTTCAAATAACCTTTGGTTATTTGAGTCTTCGACCCTATGCACTCTTTGCAATAGTAGTCCTTCAACTTTCCCCTTAGTTGATAAGTTCTAAAGTCTCAACCAGCTTGTGCACACCTTGCACGACTCTGTGTTTCACCTGCACTTCTGCGGGTATGAGAACAATAGTATCTCTCCTGAGCTTTCTGAGATAAAACTCAGACCTTCGTCAACGCACACCTTGCGGACATTCACTGCACTCCTTGCAGGAATTCTCAGGAAGAGAAACACTTGAAACTCATTCTTCTTCTCTCTCAGACTTCATACATTCAAGATGAAATCATACACACAATACAGCATTGGAATAAATGCATAACAGAGAAACAAAACAGTTGTAAACATACCATTTAACAAATGTAAACAATAAGAATCATAACACCATGAAAATTGAGTCAAAGCTTCATATATTAACTCAAGTGTTCCTGTACATGGGTTCTTCTCTATAGCTCTCTACTACAACTCTACAGCTTATGAATTATGAATAATCATCTATTGTTACTATGATACAAGGGTGAGGGTGTCTATATCCGTTTTCCCTCCTACACTTCTAAACTGTCTAATCTAACATTCATATCTACCTACTTTACATTAACAGACTTAAATTCCTATTACATCCAGCAGATGAGAGTAATTTCTCCAGATCTATTCATATCTCGAAGTCATAAATGTAAGTACGCTTCTCCTAGCTATTGCATTAATGCTTCAGATTTCAAAATTCAAAACGTTTTCATAAAAACATGTCCTTTTTCATCTGCACGTTCAGTTGTTCCTTTGGCTAGGCGCATGCTTTGGCTTTGTACGATGCTCATGCATCACCTCCTAAATCTCCAAAGTATTATGCTATTGGGGAGGTGTTGGAACAGAAGGATTTGCAAGTTTGACACACCTCTGGATGTTCTAGATATAGTTAGTCAATAGTTGACAATTGACTAGGAGAGTCAACCAGGAGGTGGATTGGTTGGTTGACCAAGGAATCAATGAGGAGTCTGAATGAACGATCAACTATGAATTTGATTGGTTAGGTAGTTAGAAAAAATTAATCAATTGGTGCACAAAGCAAAGCCTAAATTGAGGAATTTGATATGCACATTTACCAATATATGTGGACCTCATCTTCTTCACTTCAAGGGAGTTGGTTCCATCTTGGTGCTATCTAGGATGTCCCTTTGGGTGGATAATAGATATGTGAGAAATGAAATGTTTGAACATGTGTATGTGTTGTGTGTGGAAATTTTTTGGTTTCCTACACTTGTTTGTATGTTGATTTATGCTTGGTTATGCTTAAGTGTTGTAACAATGTCTTTAGACACCACCTCTATATTGGAATACCATCTCTCTAATCTACATAATCCTCTAATTTTCCACTAAATTTATGGGTGCACATAAGTTGGTTGGTTGCTCAGGATTAGTGGGATACAATGATCATTCTCACCATGTGAGGGTGGAAGTCCTTGGGGAAGTTTGAAGACTTGTTGGTGTTTGTCCAAAACTAACTACAAGTCTAGATGAAGTAATTACAGAGCATCCTCAAAGACACTTGAATAACATGTAATTGTACAATAAAGGTCAAATGACCCTTCTTCAACATTTTTTCCATATGGTGGGAACTAACTATTTCTTGAGTGCCCACATTGAGACCTTTGAGAGTGTAGCAATGCTTGTCCTTCTTGAAACTCGTATAATTGTAGGAAACCCATGTTGATGGTGTCTAATGTTATCAATCATTTGGAACCCAAAATGATAACACAACCACCAATTTTAATGGAAACATTTGAGTTTTTAGGAAATAGGAACCCTTTTGGAGTTTCACTTTTTCACATGTGCAATCATGATTTGGAAGTTGTTAACATCATAGATATTGTAGTATGTTTATTTAATGATGCAACAATGAATGAACTTATAGGTGATTCCATTATTTATTAATACAATGACCTTCCTATTCTTGATATAGCTGACCAACTTTAATTTCTAAGGATACTAAATGTCGGCCAAGGCATGAAGGGATATTTGGGGGGTTCTTCAAAATGTTAGTCTAAACTAGGAATTCCTTTTGTAGGAGGTATGATTTCCTCCATAGTCACCCCATCAAATTCATCATCAATAATATCCTTTAAAATGGCCATAATAATTTTTTTTCCTTACATTTAATCCTTGGGAAATATTTTTCATCACAATTATTGCAAAGACCCTTGAGTTAATGACTACTCAATTCACCCTATGTCAAATTATGCACCTTGAGGGGTGGATAAACCTATGCAGGAGGAATAATATTGTGGCATAGGCATGGAATAAAGGTGGGGCATTTGGACTAGGAATATGCCACAACTTTTTCACACTTAGTGAGCTAAGAGGCCACCTTCAATTAGGTAGCAGGGTGATTCATCTCAACTTGGTGTTTTATTTCCTCCTTAAGACCACTGATAAAACATTGCTTGAAAAATTCATTAGTTAATTTTTTTTTTATGATTTCCAAACACTCAAAATCATCAATATATTCTTCTATTGTTCCTTCTTGACACAAGTTGGTAAACTATGCCATAAAATTGGTATCCCTTACAAAGTGAGAAAAAAGGGCTTTCATAAACTACTTCTAGGCAATGCATCTTGGAGAGGTTAATTCTTCTTTCACTATCACCACTACCAATGTTCACAATCTAGATATATAAATCTTATTCAAAGTTTTAATAGGTCATCCTCTATAACGTGTAGGGAAAAATAATATTCTATTTGATCAACCCAACATGTTGGATTAGACTCATTAATCTCACTTAGATCAAATTTAGGAAATCGATGTAGCATATTAGGTGGATGGATGGGAAAAGAGTTGTTGTTAGAGCCATCTCCATAGGAATTTTCATCAACAATGTGATTACTTTTTCTAGGACCTTCACTTGAGAATCCTTCATGATCATCATGCTTACCCTCGAGCAACACAATTTTATGAAAATAAAATGAGAGTTTTTGATTAAATCTAGTCATGTTAATCTAAATTTGGTCCACTTTCTGAGTGAGGGTTTGGATTTCTTGCTTGATGTCTTCCATGGTTGTTGACATGTTTCAAGTGTGGGTCATAAGGCCACAAGTTCCACTTGAAAGGTAACCCAAGGGCTATATCAACACGATCAGTATCATGAGAGTCTTTTGAGATAGGTCACAAACAATGGTATTTCCAAGCCCATAAACAAAGGTTACTTGAGAGCTATATCATTGTGATCAACATCTCACAAGGAATACTATGAGATAGGTCTCCCACAGTGGTACTAGATGGAACCAAACCTTTTTTCTTTTTCTTTTTCCCTTGTTGGAGTGTTACTCCATCTGATTATTACTATGGTGATGAAATTTATAAATTCTTGATATTCCAACAAAATCATTTGTTTAGTTTCTTGTTTTGTAGAGGCTAGGGTTTGTAGGGTCATGTGGAAAAAGGGGTGTCAATCATTATATATATTTGATATACTTGAGGGTTTCCAACAATATTACTTAGCAAAACCTTTCATGCTAATAACTAAGAAGGATAGACCATACCCTTTGTCTTATTACCTAAAGATATATGGAAGATCAAGTACATAGGTAAATTATGTTTGATGTGGTACTACTTGAAGGGGTACCAACCAAAGGTGTAAAATTGTGTCCAACCAAATGACTCAATTCAATATATTCCCTATGTGTGTGCTTCCCTAGCGATAATTTTACCCACTAAATGATCGATCTCTATGTTTAAAGTTGTCGAAACACTTGACTAGCCTTTTTTTTTCTTTCTAAAATTTGAGTGCATGATGGCATATTAAAGAGCTCTGATACCACTTATGGTGTACCTTGATATGTTTATTCATATTCTAATTAGTAAGCAATGTTCACTTTCCTCTTCTAGGGGGAAACATCCAATTGAGTAGAGATCAAATACAATATTAATCACTTGGCACTAGATTACATAGCTTCTACTATAATAAATAACTTATATTTTGATAAACCCTAACCACCTAGCAGGCCTTCATTAATGAGGCTACACCAACTAACTAGTGGACCTTCTTTAATGTGGACACCTTATATTTATTGATTACACACTTTAACTACCAAGTGGGCCTTGTTTAATAGAGATGGCCATAATACATTAAGTAACAATGTATCCCCATAATTAAGGGAGTTAATGTGTGACCCTAACTATATAACATATTTTAAAGGATAAATCAATTAATGCAACAACTAAGAAAGAAGTAATAGATTTAATTGTGATTTACAACTGATAAAAAGTAATAATTAAAGCAATAATAACTTACAATTGGCAATATAAAATATTAATTCATAGGTGTATTTACATAAAGTGATGGTCATTAAGTTTTTTTTAAGTATTATTTGGTAATGTGAATTTTGTACCTTTTTTTCCAAGAAAAACCTTGCAAGAGAACCCAAGGGATGCTTCCCCGTATTTGTGGATGGCATTCATATAAAACCTATTGGAGTAGACTAGTGCACCTAACCCAAGGGGATTCAAACTTGACACCTACTCGCATAGAACTAGCCAAATTCCTAGCAACATTGGCGGTAAATGGACTCAGATACAATATTACTTACCAACATGGATTCTCAATATACAAATGGTCACTGGATTTTTTTAAATATTATTTGGTAATATAAATTTCACTTAAAGTTCAAGACCAACTACTTGTGGATAGCAATCATTTCTAAAATGCCAACCCATGAAATTATGTTGAGATAGCAATGCACATCCCATATAAAATATTTATATAGTAATAATGGACATACAACACTAATTGCCTAGTTATCAATCAATGCAACCTAGAGCAAAAAAAAATGTAACAATGTAATGTGACATAGAACTTATAACACTTAATAGATTCTCAAGGAGAAATTAATAAATGCAACAACTAACAAGATCTTAACCATTAAAAGAAATTTTAAATATTATTTTCACATCAAAATAAATTAAAACATGTATATGTATAACAAGTGACATTGTAGTGGCAATGTCCCTGTCAAGATGCCCTTTGCATTGTGTTACATGAGCGATGATTCATTGCGATGTAGGTGCATAGATCCCCCCCCCAAATCAAATTGAATTTTGACCTTCCAAGAGGCGAGGATGTAGATGGACGTGGCCAAGAGGATGAGATTTATTGCATTGCTTTATGTTGCACATGTTGCAAAAAATTCTAAATTTTTCATAAAATTCAAAATTTTATGATACATAATGAGGTTTTGACAAAGTTTTAGGTTTTGCGAATAGTATTTGAATAAAATTTTAGAAATTGCTTAGTTTCAAAAATATTATAAATTTTCTATATTTCTATAAGGTTTAATCACTCAAATTAGTTTTATTTAGCTTTTAGTTTAGCATCCTTACTTTCAAATGGATGGTTTACAATCTATCATGCCCCCCCCCCGCATGTCTGATGGTTAACACAAGGGAGGGGGGGTTGTGAAACTCAACCCCAGTTAAAGCTTTATGGATGTGTCAGGCATGCATCAATTACCACCCCCTTAGCTTATGGTTAGCCTAACCACATGAAACCCCCTCATAATCTGCATGGGATCAACACGTGTCATATATGATGATAGTTGGTGGTAAAGGTAAATAGTCATTTGATTTGACTTTTTATATTGATTTTTTGTCAATCCTAAACTGTCATGTATCCAAAGTTAATTTGAAAAGGGGGTAAAGACGAAAACTTTTGGTTTATTTGGGATTTACGAAGAGTTCAAGCGCATCATAACATATTCCAACACTATATGCTATCGTCATTCCAGCTTGAGTCCTTTCTGAAGCAAGTTCATGTACTGCTGATTCGAACTCCATTGTACAGGTAATTCAAACTCCATTAACTCTTCTAGTTTTCATTATTAAAATGGAATTCTATAAACCCACTAAAACCAAGAAAAATTTAAATGTCGAGAAAGAGGATTTAGTCAAAAAAGACAAGGATATCTTCGATCTGGTCCTATCTTTTGATCCTTTTGAATTATACCAGCAGGCTATCCTGAATTTTAGAGATCTGGTCGACCATTATCATGTATGGGAATCCAACTTAGAAAAATTTATGGTACCCGAAGTTTATTATTTTTCTGAGTTTGTATTTTGGTGTGCCTCAAAGTACATTATCTCTAAAAGAGTTATAATTTCCACACATGGGTCTATACTCATTGAACTAACTTCCCAATCCACTGTTGAAATGTTAAGGTGGTCATTAAACCCTGACAGTGAAGTGTTAAATGAGATTGTATTGGCCAAATGTTTCAGAGAATTAGAACCTAATGACAAATTCATTCTATTACAATCTTATATGTGCAAGAATCTTTATGTCCCTGCGGATAACATTACTCTCAAATATATCTTGTTTCTTGAAATTTCAAGAAAATTATATCCATGATTTCTGCAATTTTGGGAAAATATAATGACCTTGTGGTTGATGAGTTTGTGTTAGGGATGATGGTCTCAATTTGTCCATTTGCAACTAAACCCTCTACCAAATTAAATTATACCCAATTTCTAGTTGATCAAATCCATTATCAACTATCATAATTTGAGTCTCTTATAAGTTTCGGATACCAATCTTACCTTGTTCATCTATTCTTGTTTTCTCAAGCCACCCATTTTTCATGCCTTGGATTAAAATTTGAATATGAGATTGGTAACCTAGTTTCATTCATTCATTGGACTACTCTGATTAAGAAGAAGCCTCTGAATGTTGGATTCTCAAAGTATATTGACATGTTTATGTGCAAATATTACCATATCATATATAATGAAATTCCCCCTAGAATTTTCCCTGAATGAAAAAAACTATTACAGTTGAGCCCAGATAAGAGAGTAGGAAACTGGTATATATTTGAGAATTACACTGAAATCAAAGTCTATGGTTGCGAACTTCAACCTTTTATTTTACCTATTTTCTTGACTCCCAGAATCTTTGCACTTGAATACATTAGACAAAGATTGAATTCAGATGATATTCATTTTGTATCAAGAAAATATAAGGCCACTTTCAAATTGAAAAAAGAAGTAGGACCATTTATTGTCAATTCCATATCAGAATTGGAGGTAACAACCAAGGTTTTGTCAGCTATGGGATTTAAACAAGGAGAAGCATGGATATATGACCCTCATGCTTTGATTTCATCAAAGAGGATTTCGCATGGTCAGACTCCTTATCATCAACAACAAAAAATTAAACTGGAGTTGTTGGCAAACCAGAATAGTTGGGAAGATGTGCATAATATCTTGCAAGTCCATGGTAAGATATTAGATCAACCTTTGAATTCTTCATTCACTCCAGTCATAGAGACCCATAAGCAATTTGAGACGACATATAAGAGAAATATTGCATAATCAACTTCAAAGGATTCAGAAACAATGGAAGAGAAGTCAACAAAAAGGCAGAAGACAGACGTACCTGATGAAGAGGAAGAGAAAGAATTTCAAGAAGGAGAAGCACCAGTGGACAAAGGAACTTTTGTAATTATGGAAGTGTCATTATCAGAGAATCCCAAGAGTACAGAGGGTCAGAATGAAAAAGATTCTTCTACTACAGATCAATCAAAGCAAATTGATTATGTTAATCAATTCATGGATATCAAAAAAATGGCCTCAAAGATTAAGCAAATCATTATTCCAATTCTGATATCAATCAAGGATGCTCTCTGCTATTGATTATGAAAAAGGTATAACATTGATGGAGCCAAGGATGCTCTCTGCTATTGATTATGAAAAAGATAGATTGAGTATAACATTGATGGAGCCAAAACAACAGAAGAAGGTCACCAAGGTGTCTATTGATCTCAATGCAGTGCATCCACTGGATAAAATGGATCTGCATAGAGATACTGGAGAAATGTTGAATAGAGATGCGATGATGGTGAAGTTGGGAATAAAGAAGCTGCAAGTTATAAATGATAAGCTTATAGACCAACTTAAAAATGAGAAGTTGGCAAATAGAACTAGGAAAATAAGAGTGGAGAAATTAGAACAATGGGTGATGGACTTAGGATCCAATCCACAAGATGTGGCATCTGTGCAAGCCCTGGTGAAAACTAAAGATACGTAGATCTAGGCATTAAAAAGCAGGCTTAAAATCCTTGGAAGTGAGCATGTCCAAACTCCATAGTTTCAGGCGATCCAAGCATAAAAGAATCAACTGATGAAGAAAATGGTGCAAATGGAAGAACAAATGGAATTGTAGGAAAAACATATTGAAAATTTAAAAGGAGGATATTCTTCATCACAAGAAACAACATCAACATATATAACAAATGGATTATCAAAATCACTGGTAGACTTGAATCTGAAAGGAGATGAGATTGAAAAATTGAAGAAAATAACTGCTACACAGGGTGAAGAAATCAAGGACAAGGATAAAGTCATTGCAGAATATCAAAAGATGAAAGTTGAGATGCTTACAAACATGCAACAGTTGAAGAACAAATTGTGAGGAAAATCATATCTGGTAGGGGCCACACACCATTTGGGATGAAATCATAAATGAAGTTGGCAAGATATGGGATTATTTAAATATAATTGATGATGATATCCTATTAACAGATGAAGCAAATGAAGTTATAAAGAAATCATTCCAAGAATTAGGAAGTCAACCACAAGTTGCTACCCAAGTTATTAAGTTCCTAAATTCCAATTCCAATGAGGTACTAAAAATCAAAGGTGTGAAAGACAGAACCACAATGGTTATGGAGGCTAAAAATATTTTTACAAAAATAAATTTATTGCAGATAGCTCAGAACAAATGCATAATGGTGAAGAAAAACATTGACTCTTTCATAAATAAATTAGAAAACGTAGTGAAGATGGGGTTACCTTCATCTTGGAATGATGAAGGAAATTTCTTATCATTCAAAAGTTACAGAAATAGTTTGTTCATAGCCAAAGAAAATGAGACAAAGTTCCAAGCTATGGCTAAAAGTTTAAGAGGGAATACTATTGTGGATCTTCCCATAGATGATTTATACCTTCTCTGGAAAATTAAAAATCTAATTTCAAATCCTCCTACATATGAGAAATACACCGAGCTAGACATTGCATTAAGACAAATGAGGTTATTCCAATATCCATCAAGTGAAACATGGAAACGTCTCATCCAGTTGTTGACAAAATGACTCAACAAGATAATTGAACAAAATCAGAGATGGCAACAGTTGTCTTTTGATCTTCATATTTTTTGGAAGTCAAAGATATTTTGTATACGAAAGGATAAGAAATAGGATCTGATAACCATATTTAGTTACCACCTAGTTTGCGTAAATGTCTA